>PQFF01000277.1:387918-399595 GCA_003547095.1 Diversispora epigaea | reverse complement strand
AATTAAAAAAAAAAAAAAAAAAGCGCTAATAAATAGTATAAATAGTATAATAAAAATACGGACCATACGCCGAATGCGGAAAAAGGCATAAAATATATTGAGTATTAAATTTTTTATTATTTATGTTACAATAATTTACTAAATTTGGTAGATAGATAGATTAAATTGGGTATTGATGCATTGACTACTGTTAGTAACAATATACCATATTTATACTGTCTACTACACATATTATAAATTATATAAATTTATATATAACTATAAATACTATTACATGCAGTATATTCTATATATAACTATTGGTCATTCCGTTAAAACTTCTTTGTCAATCCCTTTTTGTTCTTGTTTCTTGTCCCACTTTGCATTAAAAAAATTTTAAATTACGAATTATTTTTAATGTTTTTTTATATTGTAAAAACATACCAATAATATAAAAAAAAATCATGATATCAAGAATATTGAAAAAAGCAATTATCTTTGATGCCTTTCCTAAAGTTGATTCCGGATATCAAAATAAAAGTCCGCGCGGGGGTTTCATAACAATCATTGTAACGATATTTTTATGGATTTTAATAATTAGCGAGTTTCGAGAATATTGGAACATGAATCAAAAATATGAATTTTTAGTAGATCGAAGTATCAATCATAAAATGCAAATAAATGTTGATATTACTGTAAATACACAATGTGCATGTGAGTAGTCATAATTTATTTATTCATTTATTTTAATCATTTTAATCATTTTAATCATTTTTTTAAATTCAAAAAAATAAATAAAAATAAAAATAAAAAAATAAAATAAAATAAAATAAAATAAAATAAAATAAAATAGATTTGACAGTGGATTTGATTGATGCGGCTGGTGAAGCAATGCATTTGACAAATGAATTAAATATTGCACCGGTAATTCATTTATAATTTTTTTTTTAATCAAAAAGAAATAATAAATTGAATTCTTTATTTTTTTATGTTTATTAATATTTTTAGGCAACATTTAAAGTTGGAACAGCACATGCAATTGGGTTAACTATGATAATAATAATAATTAAATTTCTATCATGAATATCTTTTTTTTTTTAAAAAAAATTAATTTATATTTAAATTATTATAGATATGATAGAAACAAAGGTGGAGATGATTATGATGATGATACAAGAATAGATGTTCGACAGGTGATAAAAAATGCCGCAGGAAAATTTAATATTTTTAATCAAAATGAAAAATCGAATGGTGTGATTATTTTGTTTCTTTTTATATATTGTTATTATTTTCATTGTATGCATCAACAACAACAACAACAACAACATACATCAGAAAACAACAACAAGAAGAAGAATAAGAACAATAATTTAATAACAAGTTAAATATATTTATATTAGATAATAAAATGGAAGCATGTAGAATTTTTGGAAATTTGGAAGTTAATAAAGTCACAGGAAATTTACATATTACAGCAATTGGATATGGATATGGAGGATTTTTTTTCAAAATTAATGAAGGTGTGTAAATTGAGTGTGTGCATTATAAATAATTTTTAAATTTATTTAATCAAATATTTATTAATCAAATATTTATTAATCAAATATTTATTTAATCAATAATTAATATTCTAAAATAAAAAGAATCAAATTTAAATTTCACACATCGAATTGATGAATTTTCCTTTGGAACATTTTATCCACGTCTCGTTAATCCACTGGATAATAGTATAGAGGTAGCTGAAAGAAGTACGTTTAAATATTATTATTATTATTTATTATTATTTATTACTATTTATTATTATTTATTATTATTTATTATTACTAAAACTGAATCTTCCTTATTATTATTTTCTTTTATTATTAAAGATATAGAAGCTTTTCAATATTTCTTATCAGTTGTAAGTATTATTATTGTTGTTACACGTAATTCCAATTTATCTAATTTATCTAATTTATCTTTATAATATATTAATATAAATAAAATATAGGTCCCAACCACATATATAGATAACAGTAATGGTGAGTTATTAACAAATCAATATTCAGTTACTGATTACAGTAAAATATATGATGCTTCAAAAAGACAATATGGAATTCCAGGTAATTCTTTAAATCCAATAATAATGATATTGTTATTATTATTTATTTATTATTATTTATGTTATTCACATCTATAAAATTTCTTATAAACCAAATTTTTATACATAGGAATATTCTTTAAATATGATATCGAACCAATTTCTATACGAATTACTGAAAAAAGTCAAGGATTCATAAAATTCACAACAAGATTGTGTGGTTTGGTAGGAGGAATATGGGTAACTGTAGGATTTATTATGAAATTCCTTAATAGAATAGGTTTGTTTTTTGATAAAATTTTAGGACGTTTGAAAAATAAGAATGATAACAATAATGATAATGAAGAAGGGAAAATGATGGTAGGTAATAGTTATAATATAAATAGTACAAATAATTTAAATAATAATAGTAATATAAATATGGATATAAATGGTAATATAAATAATGTTCAATCTAATTTTGAGGTTGCTGGAATAGTTCCTATTAATTCCACTGGACATAAAAAAGTAGCTATAGATTAATGTAATCACATTTTCTTTTTATAGAATTAACAAATAATTATTATTTATTTATTTAAAATTAAAATAAAAGTAATCAACATTAACCATCTTAATTAATAATTATTCATGAATGAGATGTTTTAAGCTATTATTTTAAATATAACAAAAGTAATTAATGAAGAATATTTAATATTTGTATTTTAATATAAAATATAATAATAATAATAATAATAATAATAATAATAATAATAATAATAATAATAAACAAATACTATTATTTCAATACCTGTAATCCATGCATTTTCTTGATATCCTCTTGTAATAATTCATTTACCATTCTATGTTGTTTTATTATTGGAAGACCTTTGAATTGATTAGATGAAATTTCTATTGAATACATTGACCCACAACCGCCTGTGTTATAAAAATTTATTAATTAATAAATATAATAATAATAATAATAATAATAATAATAATAATAATAATAATAATAATAATAATAATAATAATAATAATAATAATAATAATAATAATAATAATAATAATAATATACCTGATATATCTTGAACATGTAATTTAGTGGGGCTAAATTTTTTTGATAATTTTTCATAAAGATATTTTTCTCCTTCAGTTAATTGTTCTATTATTATATCATTATCACTATTAATATTAGTACTTGTGTAAGTACGTTTCGATATATTAATTGACTTGGGAAAAATGTTAAAGTTGGTCGCGTTGGTGTTGTGGGTGATGATAGTAGGTAATGTTCGAGGAGAAGAAAAGAAAGAACTCGTTTGGGATATTATAGAATTCCGAAATAATAATTTTAAATATACTGGCGGTGACATTTGAAATAAAAAAATTTTAATTTCAAAAAAATAATAATATATTTTTATTTATAATATTGAATGTTCATTGGTCGATAAGTATAACATAGATAATCATTTTTTTTTTTTTTAAAAAAAAAAGTAAAAAAAAAACAAAAAAACATGACAGTTCCACACGACTTATGCGCTCGTGTACAAAATGGGTTTCGAGCCAGATTAGCTTCAATAGCTGTTCCTGAATCAAAAATGAATCTTGCTATATCATTAATTCTTTATCATCAAGGATTTATATCTGGCGTACAACGCGGTGATGTTCAACGACCTGATGCTATATTTACTCCTACTACTCCTCAAAACATTACCAGACGAAGGTTATGGTTAGACTTGAAATATCGGGATAATGAACCCGTACTTAAATATATGAGTTGTGTTAGCAAAGGTTCTAAAAGAATTTATATGAATGTTGATGAATTACAACTTTGGGCTTCAGGACAACGTGCGAAATTTGTAAAACCCATACAACCAGGTGAAATTTCAATTTTAAGCACATCTAAAGGAATTTTAGAACTTAGAGATGCATTAGAATTGAGAGAAGGTGGTGAAGTTCTTTGTAGAGTTTGGTAAATAGTGTAAATATTACCAAATACTACTAAATAATGTTTGACGTAAAAAATATAAAATATATTTATTAAAAGATTTAGCAGCTAAATAAAAGTTACAAAAATAAGATAATACATTTATTAAATTTTCAGCAGTTAAATAAATTTGAATAAAAAAAATTGCACTTTAAATCTGTGTCCTATATGAGATTTCACCTCTTTATCAGATAGATTATAACATATCAATAATAATCAATGTCTATTTTTATGTTGCAATTATACATTTCTGATCTTCCAATATTCTAAATGCTTCCACATCAACTACATGTTTTGATGTATAACACTAGTCAAATGAAAAAAAAAATAGGATGTCAAATTTATGCCATCAATAGGATTTCAATTTTTGTTCATTTGACCAGTGTAAGTCTTATTTTGAATCATTGCATGGATTTCTTTCTCTTTTACTTTTGAAATTAATTATTGTCAAAACTTGTAATGAGATCAGCAAAACATTTTTCTAACTGTTTTCTTGTTATCTTTTGTGATTTTGCAATTATCTGATTTTTTTGTTGTATATACTAAACAGCTTTGTTATATTTTCTTTTTCTTTCATTTTGAGATTTCTTTTTTTCAATATGAGATTATCTATGTATAAACATAAATAAAAATCCTGTGTCATATTCTCAAAGAATATCATGTAAATAGTATACAAACTTCTGGATCAATTGAACTTCTGCTTGTGTTTCACAGATTGTTTCTGTATTTCATATACCCAATGAAATATCTATTCATTTGTTTTATGTATATATGTAAGTTTACAATTTTATTTTTTTGTGATAACCTTTATTTGTCAAAAATTGGCAAAATTTTTGGTAAAAAATCAGCTTAGCCTATTTACATATATTTGTAAATGATTTACAAATCTCCCTGCCTATTTGCGAATGATCTACAAAATTTTCTGCCTATTTGTGCCAAAAATTTTACCTATTTTTATTCATTTGACCAGTATTTGAAGGTATGTAATATAAAAACGATTTCAATCTTTCTTGAAAAAGTTTTGTTCATTGTCTGTTGTAAATCTTTCTTAGATTTAAATGATGATTTTTTAGTTTCTTTCAAATTCTTTTGTATCACATTTCCTTAAATGGAAAAAATAGGATATGATTCATAAGTAGGATCCATTTCATAAATTTTCATAAATAGGATGTCTTGATTTGCACCATCAATAGGATTCCAACTTTTGTTCATTCATGATTTAATAAGGTCAAATGTGAATCTGCGTCATGGTGAGTATACATCCGCATACGTCCGTGATATTAAAATCTTTTAAATATTCCGTGTTAAATCTAAATATAGTATTTCAAACAAATATACGATTTTATTCGTTACACTTAAAATTCTACTAATATGGTCAATAATACATATTCATTGTTTCAAAAAAAAAAAGATTTTTGTTTGCATGGCATTTAATAAATTTAAATTTATATAATAATTACAAATCTTTAAATCAAAAGATGAAATTAAATTATTTTATTTGATTATTGATTGTGGATTTTCCTATTTGCATACCAAACCTAACTATTAATAATGGGTAATAATAATAATAATAATAATAATAATAATAATAATAATAATAATAATAATAATAATAATAATAATAATAATAATAATAATAATAATAATAATAATAAATAATAAATAATAATAATAATAATAATAATAATTGTTATAATTATTATTATTATTATTATTATTATTATTATTGTTATTGTTATCTTCATCCTATAACATTCTTCTCTTTTGCATCAATATTACATTAAATATTTATAAAACTATTTATTTAATATATTGTACTTACCAAAAGCGAAATAGCCATGTTCTTTGGTGTACTAAAATAACAAAGCAAGCGTCTTAAATAATAATAATAATAATAATAATAATAATAATAAAATAATAAAATAATAAATTTTTTAAAAAAAAATGTAAAAAAAGAAATTATATAATGAATAAAATGCCTCGTCTGCACAATAGGACAACATACATAAGCAACTTTTCCAAACTGAGGAGAGTTGATAAAGGATACAACTTTAATTTTCTCCTTTGTAGTTACAATCAAAGGTTATTACACTAAAATTCTGATATGTCCGGATAATAAACATAATATAAATACAATTGCGCATATTGATTATATTCAATTTTATACTGTTAATCCAATGGCAATTCGTTCAGAGTACGCGTTTCTTTATCATACGCATCCCGATTTTTATTTAATTTATATTTTTTAATTTATTTTTTAGGCTTGATGTTTACGGTGAGTCAAAAATTTCTTAAAGAAAAATGCAAACTGATAATTATAATACATTAGATAACGGAAATCAAAAGACAAAAATATATATATTAATATCTTTTTGAGATCAAACAAAGGTTTACTATTTTTAAAATTGGTATTTCTTATCTAATTTATAATTGATCTTTTATTATTATTAAAAAGAAATTATTGATTTCCTATTTCTTCATAATAAGTACAACAAATGGATCGAGGTCTATAAATATTTTCATAAACACATTGAATATACTAAGCAACCTGGCCAAGAATGATTATTTCTCCCTAGCTAAAAAAAAGTCACAAACCTTAACTTCATTTTTAGATAAATTAAATTTTTTTTAATTGATCTAATAAAAAAAATACGAAACGATTACAAAGGGTGTTAATGCAATTAATATTCATAAATCATATTCATCTAAAATTGAATTTTATTGTTCTATAATAATTTTTATCAATATAACTAATAAGTTGCATAAATTACCCGTCATACTTTATAAGATATATTCATCAAATTGAAAAAAAAAGAAATGTTGAATTTCTGAGAATCAGTTCAAACTTCATTATTTAAAAAGTTCTCGTGAATGTCACAATAACTTCATTAAAATTACATAATTATTAAGATAAAAAAGTTTTGACTAAAAATCCGCATCAAAGACATGTAGATCAGAAATATATAAATAGATAGACGCTCAAGGGATATTCCTTCATGCATTACTGTATTAATCTATACGGAGGCCATCCCTGTAATGAACTTTATTATCTATTTATGTCAAAGTTAGGGGTTAGTGTTACGTTTTATAACTAGGGCATTCAGTACAAATTAGTACCATTCTTACACAAAGGCCAACACCCAGTGTTCGCTACAAACTTCACATGGATTACTCGCTACAGAAATATGCGTCATTTTTAGTAAATTTGATAAATTTGATAAATTTGGAGTAATAATAGTAATAAAAATAGGTATAAAAATAATAATAAAAATAATAATAATAAAAATAATAATAATTATCCCCGCGGATAAATTTATCCGTCACGGAAAATCAATAAAATTTGCGCAGATCGATGTACAACAAATGAAATGTGATTGGCATGTTGGCGAATGAATATAATCACATGTTTAAGTTATCCTACACGGATATCCACCTCTAGTATAATAATTTTAATGTATGCAAAATATATATATTAAAAAATATTTACTTTTTTTTTTAAAAAAAATTACAATTATTATGTTCGCGTGGGACAAAAAAAATATCGCGTTTGGAAAAAAAAACAAAAAAACAAAAATAGTTAACTTTGGTATAAATAACTTTAATCAAAAAATGATGTAATTGCTTAAATCAGTGGGAAATTAATTAATAATAAAAATTTTCGAATGGCCCTAAACCAAAAAATAATTAACGTCCACCTCCTCCTTGCCTAATATGGTTGTTCGCAAAAATTATCTGACAGTAAAACATTGGAAGAGTATTACATTTTGTCACTGTATCACCATTTTTATTAAAAATAACCAACCGATGGAATTTACAAAATATACGAATCACTCGAATCAAAAAAAAAATGAAAAAAATGAAAAGGAAAGGAACAAAAAAAGAAAAAAAAATCACACAAGATCAAAAGTTAACTTATTTTACAGAGTAATAATTGGTATTCACATAAATAAGTTTGTAGAATAATTATATAAATTATAAAAATCAATTCATATTCCCCCCCCCCAAAACGCCAGTTTCTAGATAAAAAAAAAAATAAATAAAAAAAAAAAAAATCTAATTTGATTTTACAATTGATGATTTAATATACAGTGTGGTGAAAAGGTATTGTTCCCCGTTAAAATCATTGAGTGGAACGTGACGATAACCTATTAAATTAATTAATTGAATATTAATAAATGAATTCATGAATTTTTCGTTAAGATTTATAGAAAATATTTTACCAAGTTGTAAACTAGCCACGGGAATACAATAAGAAGNCCAAAAAATAATTAACGTCCACCTCCTCCTTGCCTAATATGGTTGTTCGCAAAAATTATCTGACAGTAAAACATTGGAAGAGTATTACATTTTGTCACTGTATCACCATTTTTATTAAAAATAACCAACCGATGGAATTTACAAAATATACGAATCACTCGAATCAAAAAAAAAATGAAAAAAATGAAAAGGAAAGGAACAAAAAAAGAAAAAAAAATCACACAAGATCAAAAGTTAACTTATTTTACAGAGTAATAATTGGTATTCACATAAATAAGTTTGTAGAATAATTATATAAATTATAAAAATCAATTCATATTCCCCCCCCCCAAAACGCCAGTTTCTAGATAAAAAAAAAAATAAATAAAAAAAAAAAAAATCTAATTTGATTTTACAATTGATGATTTAATATACAGTGTGGTGAAAAGGTATTGTTCCCCGTTAAAATCATTGAGTGGAACGTGACGATAACCTATTAAATTAATTAATTGAATATTAATAAATGAATTCATGAATTTTTCGTTAAGATTTATAGAAAATATTTTACCAAGTTGTAAACTAGCCACGGGAATACAATAAGAAGCAATAAAATCATTGTTTCTAGCATCTTCATCCCACACGATAAACCTATTAAAATTATTTTATATATAAATATACATGTATTGATTATATTGATGAAATCTAAAGAGTGTTTACGCGCGCGCGTAATGTTTGTGTAAGATGAAATATTTACCGTAAAAAAACTAAACTTATTTCCTCAAAATCCATTGGAAATTTTAATACTTCATTCCAAGTTGGATTAAATCCGTTATCGCTAATGGTTTTTGTTCTTTTTTTAACGGGATCGGCACCCGGAACCAATAATTCGACTTCAACGAATGGATCAATAATTTCACCTTTAATCGCTTCCTTTGGTTTAGGAAGTTGTTGGGCAGATATAATCTATATTGTACAATTAATTAATTAAATGAGTTCTTCTTCAAAATTTTAATGGGAAATTATGAAAATATTGTTGACTTACTTTGATTATTAAGGTACTTGAAGTAGTTGTAGAAACCGATTGAATTATACCTGCATTACGTAGACGTTCTGACTTAAGTACATAACCACATCTACCATTCACGGCAAACATAGCTTGATTGATTTGCATTCCAAGATCTATAAATAAAATGAATAAATAAAGATATAAAAAAATCGGATATAAGGGATTATATATATAAACATCTCTTACAATTTACTTACCAAAGGTTTGCCAATTTAAGGCTACCATCTGATTCCCAGCACCCCATTGATGATGGGGATCATAATTTGAAGAATTTATCCGAAATCCGGATGGATAAATACGTGATAAATGACGAGTATTATGGCGAATAAACCCTTTTTTATCAGATTTGATGTATCGCGATGCTACTTTTTCACTAAATGAGGACATGTGAAAGTGACGAGAATTCTCTAATTATATTTTTTAAAAAGAAGTAAAATAATTTAATTCAATTCAATTAATAATCAAATTAATTTATGATTATGATTGAGATTTGCACATTAATTTAGTTACCAGAATGATATTCAAATCCTTTAAATTTCACAGCCGAGCAGTAAGAAATTAAATTTGAAAGAGCTTTGGCGACAGTTGTTTTACTTTTAAGTTTTGTCTTCTTTTTCTGCGTTTCTTTAATATCTTAAAATTTATTAAAATTATTAATTAATTAATTAATAATAATAATAATAATAATAATAATAATAATAATAATAAAAAATAATAATAATAATAATAAAATAATAATAATAATAATAATAATAATAATAATAATAACAATAATAATAATAATAACAATAATAATAATAATAATAATAATAATAATAATAATAATAATAACAATAATAATAATAATAATAATAATAATAATAACAATAATAATAATAATAATAATAATAATAGAATTGATAATTTTTCAAAGAAAAATACCTTTGGAGGTTTCTACATCCGATTCAGTATCTGTGGCCGACTCGGTATCCGTGGCCGAATCAGTGAAGTAATCATCTGTTACATCTGCAGGAATAGTTTTACCCTATATAAAATTTAGAAATCATTAATTTGAATATAAATTTGTAATATTAGAAAATATATATATATACCTTTATTAATATTCTGTACATTAAACTTGCTGGACTTGGTAATGTTGATTCTTTCTCGGATAAAAACTTTGTGACAAGATATTCTCCCAATATATCACGTAAAATTCCAGCCATTTTGATTTGTTGTTCAATACAACAATGAACCTCTAATGATAATATTAATGGGTAAGGACTAGCTTTAAATGCATAAGTACGAATGGCTGATATAACATCTCGAAACAAAATTTTCGACGTCCTATAAAAAATAAAAAATTTTTTTTTTTAATAAAATGAATCAGAGAAAAAGATATAATGAAAAAGAAAAACGAAAAATATTATTATTATTTACCAAGTATGACCATGCGTAACCAAAGGTCCATCGGGTCCATCCCAACAATCGACTAAAAATAATATATATTATATATTGATATATGTATATATTTTTTTTTTCGTTGAAATTTATAATCGTCATTGATAAAATGTATATCATACTTTCAACGCAGCGACAACCTCTTTGCAAAACACGTATATATCCTTCGATCGAAGATTCTCCAGTTAACTGATGTCCAAGTAGATACCTGAAATTGTATTTATTTATTAAAAGGAATGACATCGAATCATATTATCTTATTTCAAATAATAATAATAATAATAATAATAATAAAAACCAATGATTTTAAATTCATACTAACATACGTGTTATGTGATGAATCAATGAAATAATGACAAAGCGGTTGATTCATGTCCTGATATACTTTGGCATATTCTGGTGAAAATACCGAATTATCACTGGACATGAGAAAACTACTAAATCCCTCAAGGCTCATTTCTTTACGATCTTTGTCGCAGAATTTATAATATAAATTATCATATTCTTTTTCTTTTAAATTGAACTATGTTATGAATAAGAGCAATATTAACATATAAATAATATACGGATAATATACAAATAATATTTAAATAATATGAAAAATTTTTCTTCTTTTCAGACCTTTTGGGTATTGATTAGGAAATCTTTAAATTCCGTTGGTTTCAAAACCCCATCCTGAAACTTTGCCAATGAGCTGAATAACTTTTCCAATTCAACTCTTTTTTTAATTAATTTTACAAATCTCTTGAAATCCCCAAAATCGAGCCAGCCAACCTTATTTTTATCGGCTTCCTATAAGGAAGGAAATATAATGAAAATATAATGAAAATGTAATGGAAAAATAATAGAAATATAATGGAAATGTAATGGAAATATAATATAAATATAATGGAAATGTAATGGAAATATAATA
>PQFF01000277.1:360111-387613 GCA_003547095.1 Diversispora epigaea | reverse complement strand
AAATATAATGGAAATGTAATGGAAATATAATAGAAATATCCAGGTTAAGTATGCAAAGAAAGTTTTAATAGTTTTAATATGTTTATAAACGAAAAAAAAAAAACAAAAAAAAAACAAAAACGTACATCGAATTTTGATTTCAATATTGTTTTTGACATATTTATATTCAAATGATGACATAATCTGACTATTTCATCAAATCCTAATTTAGAATCGGCATCTTTATTGGCTTGTTTCCAATGTTGTTTAAGCCAAACAGATTGTCGTTTCCTTAAATGTCCTAATCCTCCCATCAAATCTCTTCTATGTAAATAAAGTCTTTCTAAATTATCTATCCATATTTTAAATAATTTTGCTGTCGGTGCAACTAGGTGTAAAGTTTTATATTTTCCCGAATCAACATGAACTATGGTGAACCATTTTGACTCATACTCCATACTAAGTTTGAAATGTTCACGATAATTTCTAATTGCTTCCCCGATTCGGAGTTCCTTGATATTCTCGATGTTGACTAAAGAAAGATAAAATAACTAGATATGAGATATAAATTTTCAAATTATCAACATAATTTTTTATATTAAATTATAAAAAAAAAAAAGGAATCGAATATTTGCCTTTTCCTGATTTTTTGGAATCCCATAAAATTCGTCCTTGTTCAACATCAATTTTAAAGATTCGTTGTTGCTTTTTTTTTGCTGATACTTTTAATAGTGCTGTACCTTCAGCAAGACAAGGTTCAACAGCTATTCCATGTGTTTTGGGATTAATTCCAAGATTTGAAAACTTGTTATATACAATTGAACGTCTAGGTCGAAGAATTGAATTTCCTTCATTATTATTTTTATTTTCCATGTTAGAATTTATTGATTTTCCTGTTATCTGATTTGTTGAATTAATATTTGTGGCTGAGTGATCTGAAGAAACATCGCTAGTTACAATACTATTTATAATTACTTCATCAGATACAACAACCGCTTTTCTTGTTGTTACCACGGATGGTGTACTTAAAGAGAATCTCCTATTTGAATTTGATGGATATACATCAGATCTTTCAATCGATTTATCTGTTGGAAAAGATAATGAATGAACTATTGGAGAATGTGAACCTTTTTTTTTTGTTGAATCTAGTTGTTGTCTAGTTCTAGGCCATATAAGTATTTCTGATCGAGATCTCGTTAAAGAACTATTTGTTGTTTCAGTATCTTTAAAAATATTTTTAGATTTGTGTAAAGTGAAATCATCATTTTGGTTATTTTGACTTTGATTAAAATCTCTAGATAAAGTTTCATCTGTCACGTGATGTACATCTTTGGGAGGCTCGAGTAATAATGAAGTTGAAGGAATAGTTGAAATACTTTTTTGAATTAATTGTTTTTCATCACTACAAGGAATGATCCTAGAATGTTGTTCAAGATTATGTATCGGAACAGATTTATGGTCGTTTATATGTATCTTATTCTCGGAATCTTTAGAGTCAGATTGCGCGTCGTGAGGTTTATTTTCTTCAAACGCGTCCACTTTGGAAGCATCATCAATCGAATAAGTTAAATAAGATGTTGTCGCTAGAGATTTTTGAATATATTGAGTTCCGGAAAACGAATCAATCTTTTCATAGTCATTGATATCGTCCGTAATTACATCAAGGGCATCGTTATTAGTCTTTTGCTTTTTCAACCACTTTTTCGGCCAGGTCGTAATAACCAATATAGTACGAGAAAACATGGTTTAAATAGAAATCAATCGCATGAAATTAAGAAATAATAAATAAGTTTGAATCTATTATATAAGTAAATTTTGATAGATTTGGAGGTTCAAGTTCTGTGTAGACAGTGAAATGCATTAAATATCAAATCACATAATTGGATTCACGTGATGTGTGGGTAATGAATTCATAACACTGTGCGCAAAGAAATTCATCATACATAGCACAACATAAATAAAATAACAATAATATTAATTTAATGTAATTTAATGTCAGTTCAGTGCATTGTAACATTTTGAGTAATATTGAGTAATATGTACTACTATAATAACAACCTAAATTCAACATTATTACGTCATAAAACTGTTTTTTCACAATCCTTTTAACATCAAGAACAGTTCGCAAATTTAATTACTTTATGTATTTATTCGGCATACTTAAATTTTTATCACAATTATATTCGTAAATATTTGAAAAATTAATAAAAAGATGCCTGACCGAGCAATAACTCCAGAAAATATACCCTATCAAAGAGAAACGATTCTAGATTCAATCGACGACTCCTCATCAGACGAGGAGACGACACGTTCCACTGTCTCATGGAATAGAGAAGAACTCAATTATATATTATTTGTAATTATTTCTTTTATTGATAATTTTAAACAAATAAATATCACAATCACACCAAAAACATCAATATCGTAACGTTATCCTAACTCGAAAAAAACTCTTTGTTACCATAAGGAGTTTGATACATTTATTATGAGATCTACGCCACCGTTAGCTCCATTTCCTCGAGGTAATCCTCCGGGTCAACTTTGTCATCGAGTGGCGAAAAAGCTTGTACAAGAGCAAATTGGATGGAGACATTCTGTAAAAGAAACCGCAAAAATGCTAAGACAAGAAGTAAACAAGAGAGATGCACCACAGAGAAATTTTATGTCCACTCTGATGACGATAAGGCCATCATCACGGTTTCGATCATTATTATTTACAGACGGAGGACATACGCCTCATAGTCGTCGAACCCGACCTCGACCTGGTAAATATTTTTTATTTTAATTAATTAATATTAATTAATTAATTATCGATAAATTGAAAAAAAAAAAAAAAACATTTTTTTTAATATTCTCTAAATTTTTTTGTAGGGAGAGTGTAACACGGTGACACACATCACAAAATAGGCAATGGATATGCATTTATAAATATTTCAATTTTGTAATTATAATTATTTTATAAATAATATTTGTATGTATTATAAAAAAAAAAAGTTTTATTGATAAATAAAATTTTCATTAATAAATATTCCATTTTAATTAATAATCATTATTGACAAGTATTGCGGATGGTTTTAAGATTATTAGCAACATTTTCTAGAAATTCTTCAGTAACAACATAATGTTCTCGTTTAAGGCTTTTTTTTTTTTTAAAAAAAAATATATATATATGAAAAATGGACAATTAATAAATTATGATAAATTAATAAAAAAAATTAATAATTATTAAAAAAAAAAACTTACTTCGCGCCGTGAATTGATAATGCAAGATCTTTGGTCATTTTTCCGTGAATTTCTACTGTTTCAATACACGCTCTTTCAAGATCTTGGGAAAATTTTGATAATTCTTGATTATTATCTAGTTTAGCTCTATGCGATAGACCACGTGTCCATGCAAATATCGATGCTATGGGATTTGTAGATGTTTCTTGTCCCTATTTTTTTTTTTTGATAAAAAAAAAATGAAATTTATAAAATGAAATTTTATATGAATAGAAATGGAGGAGATTTGTAACTTACCTTTTGATGTAATCGATAATGTCTAGTTACAGTTCCTATTGAATATAAAAATTGTTAACATCATATCAATAATATCTAATTAATAATTAATAATTTTATAATTATGATTATTTACCATGAGCAGCTTCAGATTCCAAAGTCTTTCCATCTGGTGTAGTGAGAATGCTGGTCATTAAACCCAATGATCCAAACCCTAGAAATGTGAAAATTTTCGAAATAAATTAATTAAATTTTAAAGCATCAAATATATTAAAAAATATTTAAAACAACTATTTTAATTTAGAAATTACCTTGAGCTAAAATATCAGACTTTGATAACAGATCTCAAAAATGTTAATTACAAAAATTTTTTCCGAGTAGAATAAATATAAAATAGAAATGAATGCCTACCTGTACATCACTAAATAATAGTAGAAGTAAAAATTTGGTGATGTGAAATCTTACTTTAAAAGTAATAAATAGTACAAGACGAAAAGGTTTAAATAAAACTTACCCATCATAATTTTTGGTTGCCCAAACAAATCCACCACTTGATTTTAAAGCTTGGGCAACCATATCATCAATTAGTCGATGTTCATACATGATTTTTTTTTCAATGAATTTATCCTTATAATCTCTAATAGAAAAAAAAACAAATGGTTCATTATGTAATTTGAAAGATAATCGTTAATTAATTGGTAATCTATTCACCTTTCATAAATCTGTTGAAAGATGTCTTTAAATCGACCGTCGTATTTTTTCAATATGGTATTTTTAGTACTTAAATACTGAAATTTTCAAAAGTTTCGATTAAAATTATCTATTATTTATCTTTAAATGAACAACAGCAAAAAAATTGTGTTTAAAATACCAATGGCATTTCTTTGTTCAGCGCCATTTTAAAACTGCTATGAGCAAACCCTGAAATGGACTAAAAACAAAATGCACGATTAACGCAATTTAATGTCATTATTATTATTATTATTATTATTATTATTATTCGTAAAGAAAATCCATTATTTGATTTTAAAATATACCTCATCAAGGTTGTACATAGCCATCGCGATTCCCGGTGCCTAATAAAATAATTATAAATTAATTAAATTAATTTATATTCGTGTTATCATAACAAAATATAACGCAATATTACATAATGTTACATAATATATTTAATGTTTACCAAGTATTCATAAACCAATTCGCTTTGTTGACTCGATTTATCATCAGGCTCAAAAGTTAAACGAAGTTTACCGGGACGATCGATGATCATTTCTGTGGCTTTATACTAATAACATCAAATTGTTAACCACACAGATACATGGAAATTGTTGAATAAATCTATTTGTTCACCTGATCACCAAACGCATGACGGCCGATCACAATGGGTTTTGTCCAGCCTGGGACAATTCGTGGTACGGTTTTTAATAAAATTGGTTCACTGGAAGAAAAATTTTATAATTCAATAACTCGATAACTCAATCAAGAAAATTAAGGATTTGATTAAAGAAATATTTAAAGATTACCGAAAAACTACACCATTCAAGATATTTCGAATAGTACCGTTTGGGGATTTCCACATTTTTTTAAGATTAAATTCTAAGAAAACCAAATTTTTATAGTTATTAATAGAATTGTAATTTCACATTTCGAATTTACACATTCCCTTTTATTTATTACCCTTAACTCTATCTTCGTCGGGAGTAATTGTTGCACATTTAATCCCAACGTTATATTTCTTTATAGCTTCGGCTGCATCTATTGTTACTTGATCATTAGTCTAGAAATATTTTCATTAAATTCAAAAGAACTTTAATATAAAAAAAAATCAAATAAAATAAAATATTATATATCTATCTATCCGATAAACTAAAAAAATTAAACTTACAGCGTCTCGGTTTTGTATTCCTAAATCATAATATTTGATGTCTAATTCGACATAAGGAAAAATCAACTAAAAAAAAAAAAACGAGGAATCATAGGAATTATGTAATTATGTATTTTCTGTTGAATAATTTTAAAAGTTTAATAATCTTACTTGGTTCTTGATTTTTTCCCAAATGACGCGAGTCATTTCATCCCCATCCAAATCAACCACTGGATTTTGAACTTTGATACGCATATCTTGAGAGTCTAAAATAAATATCAAACCAAAAACTCAATCACATAATAAAGTTTCGAAAGCAGTAATGGAAATAATACAATACAGATAACATACAAAGTCTTTTCAAAGGTCCAAAGTGGTAGGTAAGAAATTCATTCGGAACGCCATGTGAATTACATGCTTTGGCAAAATTTGTGATACGAGAAGGAGCGACCTTTGGGAAAATTTTAAGCATATCTTTTAATAAACAAGAAAATGTTAAAGGAAAAGTCTTAACCAAGACGTTTTATTCATTACGTTACATTTATTATTTATTTCGTTTAGAGTATCTAAGGAGATTGATGAAAGATGTCGAAAATTTTTTTTATCTAATCTAATAAAATGCCATCCATCTCATTTTAATTTCTTCGAAAATAATAGATTAAATAATAGATCAAATAATAGATCGTAATAAACTTGGTACATTGCATTTGGACACAATTTTTTTTTTTTTAATATTAATAAAATTTTTTTTTTATTTAACAAATATATTTTTATGTAAGAACGTCACGTCTAATATGTACAAGTGTAAGAGAAGAGCCAAAAAAGTACAAAGGCACTGAAAAAAAATATTACAAGTATTTTTTTTAAAAAACATAAGTGCGAACCTAGACTAAGTAGCAAAACGAATCTGTCATTTTTTTTTTGTTCTTGTCAAAAGAACAAGATATTTGGGAACATATATGCACAGTAAACGAACACATTGAAAAAAAAAATATATTAAAAAGTGAATTCGATCGCATAAATTTGTAATCTGATAATCAAAAGAATGATTCAAAGCTAGGAAAAATTTCATCAAGACGGGACACTCGAACTTTTTTTTTTTGTTGAAATAATAACCAAATAGGGAATGGAATAAAGCATAATAACAATCAAATGAAGAAAAAAAAATAAAAGATGAATAGGATCATTAGGTGGATATACCAAATTCAGGTTCATCAAAATGAATTTGAAAGTAAAAAAAAACTAATTGGGGATTTTTTTTTTTTTAGTAACGGTTACTGTAACCGCCACCGCCATAACCTCCACCACCACCACCACGACCACGACTGCTACGATATCCGCTGTTTCCACGACTACTGTAACCGCCGCCACCACCGCCTCCGCCATAACCACCGGAGCGAGGTGCAGGGGTAGATCTTTCGGAAGCACGATCAACTAATATCAAAATAAAATAAAATAAAATTAGACATTTGAAATGTTTTTTAAAAAAAAAAAAAAACGCGAAGCAAAATTAAAACTAACCTTTGATTGTGCGTCCATCAAATTCTTGGTCATTTAAACTTTGAATAGCCGCTTCGGCTTCTTCATTACTATTAAAAAAAAAAAAATTTACAGGAATTAGANATATATTAAAAAGTGAATTCGATCGCATAAATTTGTAATCTGATAATCAAAAGAATGATTCAAAGCTAGGAAAAATTTCATCAAGACGGGACACTCGAACTTTTTTTTTTTGTTGAAATAATAACCAAATAGGGAATGGAATAAAGCATAATAACAATCAAATGAAGAAAAAAAAATAAAAGATGAATAGGATCATTAGGTGGATATACCAAATTCAGGTTCATCAAAATGAATTTGAAAGTAAAAAAAAACTAATTGGGGATTTTTTTTTTTTTAGTAACGGTTACTGTAACCGCCACCGCCATAACCTCCACCACCACCACCACGACCACGACTGCTACGATATCCGCTGTTTCCACGACTACTGTAACCGCCGCCACCACCGCCTCCGCCATAACCACCGGAGCGAGGTGCAGGGGTAGATCTTTCGGAAGCACGATCAACTAATATCAAAATAAAATAAAATAAAATTAGACATTTGAAATGTTTTTTAAAAAAAAAAAAAAACGCGAAGCAAAATTAAAACTAACCTTTGATTGTGCGTCCATCAAATTCTTGGTCATTTAAACTTTGAATAGCCGCTTCGGCTTCTTCATTACTATTAAAAAAAAAAAAATTTACAGGAATTAGAAATTTTAGAAAATCCGAAAGTAAATTTTATATATGAAATTAAATGTATATAAACTTACGATGAGTAAGTTACAAAGCCAAATCCACGGCTTCGACCTTTATTTTCAAAATTCGATAGATCCCGACAAGAAATAACGAACAAATACGAACATAATTATAAGAGTAGAAGGGAGGATAAAGAGGGATGGTATGGGGGAACAACACATTGAATTATTGGGGCAATATATTTTCAGAACACACACACACATTTTTTTAGTATCATCCTGTTGGACGAAATTTACACACAATCACACGTGTTTAGGGGAAAGGAAGACAAGCGAAAGGTTAGCATCCTTATATTCGCGTTCCATATCTTGTGGAAGTTTAGCGAAGGTATCAAGGTTGCTCCCGACAAGCACTTGGCGAACACGCTCTCGTTTTGAATTTTGACATACCAGTTTCGCGGTCACGAATTACGACAGCATCTTCAACATTACCAAACTCTTCGAACTTTCCTTTTAGAGCACGGTCATCAGTACCCCAGGACAAACCACCAACGAACAATTTAACGGACATAATTTAAAAGACTTTTTGAAGGGTACTCTACAACAAACGAACTTCAGGAACTTTTACTGAGAGGACGAGGTAAACTGAGGAGATGAAAAAAAAAAAAAATCGGATTGTTGAAAAAAACACACTTATTTAAAACAATTATTACGGATCCCCTTTTTTTTTAAAAAAATTTTTTTTTTCATTGACTTAGCCCAATTATTACTAATTACGTATTAATCAGCGAGGTTGCATAACATATCAATAGCATCTGATCTTGGCTATTTAAACTTACAATTTTAAGATCCATTTCAAGTTAGGCTTTGATTAAAAAAATTTCCCCCAACAAATGGCTAAAATGCAACTATACAAATTGTGTGACAAATATATTTGATTTAATTATTCAGCCTCAATTTTAGTTTGATGAATTAAAACATGAATAATACGAAAAATTCAAATTCAAATTTTATTAAACTCGATTAACTAAATTAGTAAGTAATTCACATGCGATACATGACACAAGTTTAAACTCAATTCGGATAATCGTCGTTTTCCGATTTTGGTACTTCGATGAATAGAAATTTCTTTTTTAAATACAGTGTGGAAGTTGTCGAAGTATGATTTATAACTTTATCCGGACGAATGGGCTCACCGTCTTGATCACAATGAATATAACTGAAAAAAAAAATTTAAAGGTTATGGAAAAAATAACAATTCAAGATTAACAATAAAAGAAAAAGAATGATGATTAATAACAAAAGGATACGGTAAGCGCAATACGATCAAACTATTTTTTGGCAAGGTAATTCCTTTAAAATGTTGGTTATCTTTCTGGAAATTATCCATAGGAGACAGATTAACATTTTCGTTTGTTCGATCCTGTTTTCAAATTAAAAAAAAAATTAAAAAAAATTTATATCAGTTGGGAATTTTATATCAGTTGAGAATTATTGATTATTTTTATACGTAAACCGTAGAGAATTAACCTTTATTATAGGATTTAAAGTAATTAATATTGGAGAATCGAGAGTAACTATTATGATACGTTGCAATTGAGCTAATGTTGGAGAATTATTTGTTGAGTTATTATTACATGGACAATGAATATATATTGGTAGATCTTGTTCTAATAGATTGTTGGCAGTTTCCTAGAATTGTAATAATAATAATAATAATAATAATAATAATAATAATAATAAAATTGTTAAAATTGAGAAATTTATGAAATTTTCAACATAAACTATGTAAATTATACTTACTTTTATATGTCCAGCATGACCTAACTTGCAAACTTGACCTTTCCTACAACTCATAAATCTATGACCAATAGGACATTCATATTCAACACCAATATATCCCTTTAACTTTTGTAACTCATTTGAATCTTTTAATATGGGTGTGGCATCACCCACTATTTTTTCGCGTTCTTTCTTTAAAGTATTTTTAATTCCACGTCGATTTCTTTTTTCTTTATTTATATCCCCACTCCTATAGACTTTACTGTCAGATATAACAGTAGATTCATCTATTTGTATTGGGATTTGTTGAACTTCGCGTATTACTTGGAGACTATCATTTAAGGAAAATGAAGATGGAGTCAACCATTGTTGAATTACTAGAAAAACAAAAAATTTTTTATTAAAATTTATGTATCATTTTATAATATTAAACATTTTATGTTATTATATCATTATTCAGGGAAGATAATACATACTGTCATTTCCTAAAAGTGTAGAAATATCACTCTTTGGTTCTTCTCCATTCTTCCCTTTTTGTTTAAAACTCTTTGATCGAGTTTTCTTTTTATTGTCACCACTAGCTATATCTATAGTCCATTCATTTTTTATCATCTCATCTTGAACTTTTTTTACGTTCGTTACCAATGAAATATCCAACGGTAAAAGAAAATTCGTGTTTGTGATAAATCCCTCCCATTTATCAAGACCCGAATTAGAACGATAAAGAGAACCCGAGCCAAGTCGTATAAGTGACCACATTGAAGTGTTTTTGGTTTTATGTTTGAAAAAAGGAGGAACGAGACATTGATTGCCTTCTGCATCACAACAATTTTGAAATTGAAAGAAACCCACGTTGGCATCCTATCTTCGATAAATTTTTAGATTTATTAGCATAATTCCGTGAGTTGTTAAAAAGAAAAAAGAAAATCCTATATGTGAAAATGATATTTACATTTAAATCAAAGGGATCTTCTCTTTCTCTACGACTTTTTCCACAATTACAAGCATGAAGAGCTTGAAATGAACTTCTATGCTTTACGTTATATTTTGTTCCACTTTCTGTGTCATGGTTTAACTAAGATGTCAAATTTAAAATATTAAAATTATTTAGAAAATTATCTAGAAAATTATCTAGATTTGATTTTTCATATTTGAGCAAGCAAAAAAAGATAAATACTTACTCCCAAGACACATTCATGACCTGATAAACTTCTTTTATCACATCTTTGTCTTCCATGTTCCCACATGTTATAACATTCTCCCTTTAGCTTTTCAGCATAAGTTTGTATACAAGGTCCTCGAGCAGATGACAAATAAACCCGCATAGCATGTTCTAGCTAAAATAAAAATAAGAATCAAAATCAAAATCAGATAAATTTAAATTAAGGTTAAAATACCACTTTTTTTATTTTTTTTTATTCACCTTAACATCATGATACTGTTTAGAATAATAAGCGGGTGACTCTAATAAATATGCATCAATAGCTTTTCTCAAGGATTGAGAACAATGACTGAAAAAAATCAACAAGATTAATTTTCAATAAACAAAAATAAAATAAAATAATATTTTTAATACCATTATATTTACCTTGCAGAAAATCGATTGTTGATTTGTATATAATCTTTTAATCTTCTATTTAGTGTATCCTCCACGTTACTATAATTTTTTCTCTCTAAAATTTCTTTCCCAATTTGACCAAATAATAATTCTTTCAGAGCTACTGAACCAGAAATCCATTGTTTAATGTTTGGTAACTAAAAAATTTATGTTTTAGAAAATTAAATAACAATTTGTTTATAATTTTTAATCATTAATTATAAAAAGTAAATATTTTTTAAGAGAAATTAACCTCGCTAGGTGTTACACCACGTTTAACAGAAATTCGACCAGTGGTAGCCCATTTAATCCAATTATGAACAAAATCTTTTAATAATTTAATCTCAAAATTATCAGGACCACGTTGATCCGTTTTCCTTCTACGTAATAATGACTCAATGTCAATCTTATTATTATTATTATCATGTTTTAATCTTGGCTTTGAAATCTTTGAAATGAGAGAATATGCGGGATTCGGTGATAATAAATTGCCCGTGGAACTCCGGGGAATAAGATGAACAAAAAATTGAGAAGAAGGAGGTGGAAGGATAAAAAGTTGACGACTTAAAAAAAAAAAAAATAAAAACAATAATAATAATTAAATTAATTAATTAAATTTCTGATATGAAATTAAGAAAAAAAAACCCCCCAAAAATGATTTAAAATTGATTAAAAAAATTTTCAATATAATTATATAATTAATATTTACTTATCAAATGGCGCANCTAAAATTTCTTTCCCAATTTGACCAAATAATAATTCTTTCAGAGCTACTGAACCAGAAATCCATTGTTTAATGTTTGGTAACTAAAAAATTTATGTTTTAGAAAATTAAATAACAATTTGTTTATAATTTTTAATCATTAATTATAAAAAGTAAATATTTTTTAAGAGAAATTAACCTCGCTAGGTGTTACACCACGTTTAACAGAAATTCGACCAGTGGTAGCCCATTTAATCCAATTATGAACAAAATCTTTTAATAATTTAATCTCAAAATTATCAGGACCACGTTGATCCGTTTTCCTTCTACGTAATAATGACTCAATGTCAATCTTATTATTATTATTATCATGTTTTAATCTTGGCTTTGAAATCTTTGAAATGAGAGAATATGCGGGATTCGGTGATAATAAATTGCCCGTGGAACTCCGGGGAATAAGATGAACAAAAAATTGAGAAGAAGGAGGTGGAAGGATAAAAAGTTGACGACTTAAAAAAAAAAAAAATAAAAACAATAATAATAATTAAATTAATTAATTAAATTTCTGATATGAAATTAAGAAAAAAAAACCCCCCAAAAATGATTTAAAATTGATTAAAAAAATTTTCAATATAATTATATAATTAATATTTACTTATCAAATGGCGCATGAACATCGCTGGTTTGAACAAGATGGCATGTACGAAATAAGAAACGAACGCGTGCCTGTAAGGCCTCTTTAATCCTTTTAATGCTTCCTGAAGCTATCTATTCACAGGTAAACGCAAATTGTGAGAAAAATTGCTTGCGTCGTACGAGACGCTCCCGTCTGTATTATCAAATTTCGTATCACTCTATGAACCTTATCATGACTAGATTCAGATTTATTTCCATCTGTTGTTGTTACTGTGGTGGATAATTGGACCTATAAAAAGAGGTTAATAGAAAATCCAAATGATAATAAAATTTTTAAAATCTAAAATAAATAAATAAATAAATAAATATTTTTTACAATTACCTCCAGAAATATGAAAATAAGAAAAGGAACACATCTTCCAGGTGCAATTACACCACTTTGTACATTTCCCGACCGTCCACTGTATCCACTAGTAGAAATTGACCCATAAGGAGGAGGTATGTCTAAATGTTGCCAGCAAGAATTCATGAAATTATTTACATGTGGCATTATATGTCGTTTGACGGAAGATATCGTTTTAAGCAAAGAAATCAAATTTGAATCTAATTTTGATATTGGTTGCGCTAACTAAATAATCAATATTTAAATTAATATAATTAATATTTAAAATTGAATATGAATATATATTGTTATATTTTATTCTTACCATTACTACATGAGATAATAAAAAAACAAATAAAATCATTCTTAGGTATATGTGTTCGTGTTTCCATATCCAATTTTGAAAATTTTGCTTTATATATTTATTTATTTAAAAAAGATGAAAATTTTTGATAAGCATTTTAAATTTTTTTTTAATATTTTTAATATGTGAATTCCAATTAATAAAATTATTAAAATTAATAAAATTATTAAAATTAATAAAATTATTAAAATTAATAAAATTAATGAATCTTTGATTAAAAAAAAAAAAACAAAGATACCTCGTTTTCAATAGTAAATTGTGATTCATCCCACAAATTTAAAAGTGCATCGCTGTCGTTAATTGAATCCAGTAATAAATAAACGGAATTTTTTGTTGGATCGCAATAAACCCATAAACCACACTGTTAAATCAGCAATAATACTAATTACAATAATTTTTAATTTGATAAAAATTTTCAAAAAAAAGGGAGAAAATTTTTACTTTATTTCCGTTATCTATTAATAAAGTCGCGCTATTTGGACGACAATTACAATTTTTATCACAACAAATTGGCTATAAAATTTTTAATAAATATCTTATAAATATACTATATACAGATATCTTACAAATATCTAACAAAATTATATGTGGAAAGATCCATTACCTGACCAAACACGGCCTTCTCTATTATAGCATTCGCAATGGAACTTACGTTGGAGGTTATCCCCCCATTTGTTAGCCCAATGAAAGCGACAACAGAAACCGGGGTAGTTTCTTGAATTCCACATTTTTCATAGAGATCTAAAAATAAACGAACATTAGTTTAAATGCTACTATATCAAAAAAAAACGCGTTTTATTTCTTACCATCGAATTTTTGTTTTAAAATAGTGATCGGGGACTTGTTACTTTCATCTTCAGCACACAGAGTAAGCCAATCACTATTTGTGTCATTATTTCTTTCGTTTGAATTATTCATAATTCTATACCTATTCTAGAACTTCGAATGAATTTTATATAGAGAAAGATTTTCCGAAACCTTAATTTCGTTTCACCCAATCAAACCAATCAACATAAATTAGTCAATTTATCGAAATTTATCAATCAAATTTATCATTGAAAGGAATTTTTTGAAATCATGAGAAATTCAGTGCGCTTTGACACAGGAGACGATCCTCTCATTTCACATCAACAAACTGGTCTTGATTCGAGCGATGAAGAACTTTCTGAAAAGTTCAACAATATAAATGATATGGAAGATCCTTCTGAAAGTTTCCATGAAATTATAAAAAAGGGCTTCGTAGACGAAGCGGATGGTGAAGAAATAAAATTTGATAATTTTCATTCCACCATGAGTGGAACCGCCGAGGCATACCCTGGTTTAAGCACCCAAGATCGACATAATTTTATTTTACTTGTTGTTCTTTGTGAGTCTCAAGTTTTATTTTATAATTAATATTATTAAAAAATCAACGACAAAATGATGATTATCTAATTTTATATTATAAAATGTATAAATTAAAAAATTTATAGATTTGCTACAAGGAGTTCCAGTAGGGTTGGCATTTGGATCCATACCCTTTCTACTTAAATCAAAATTATCATATTCACAACTTGGGATTTTTTCTTTGGCCACTTACCCTTACTCTCTCAAATTATTGTGGTCCCCAATTATCGACACTTTTTATTTTAAAAAAATTGGTCGTAGAAAGAGTTGGATAATACCTATTCAATTATTAACTGGTGGTCTATTTTTTTGGCTTGGGAAACACGTTGATCAAATGCTTAATGTGGTATTTATCTTAATTTATCTTTACAAAAATATAATTCTGTGCTTTAAAATTTTTGATGAATGATGATCCGCCGGATTTGGATGGTCAACTGCGGATCACATTTCTATTCCAATTATATGGTTTTAAAATTTTGAATGTTTTCACCATAGGAAAAACCGGATATCTATTCCTTGACATTTATATTTTTTGCGTTGATTTTTTTTTCGGCGACGCAAGGTAAAAAAAAAAAAAAAAATTTGGATGTATAAAAATTTATTTTATGATTAACTAATTATAATTAATTCTCATATCAAATGAAAAAGACGTCGCAGTTGATGGTAAGTGATTATCCATTAATTTATTCTGTTTTGATGTCAAAAAATCGTATTTAACGAATTTATTATTATTATTATTATTATTATTATTATTACAGTCCCNGCTACAAGGAGTTCCAGTAGGGTTGGCATTTGGATCCATACCCTTTCTACTTAAATCAAAATTATCATATTCACAACTTGGGATTTTTTCTTTGGCCACTTACCCTTACTCTCTCAAATTATTGTGGTCCCCAATTATCGACACTTTTTATTTTAAAAAAATTGGTCGTAGAAAGAGTTGGATAATACCTATTCAATTATTAACTGGTGGTCTATTTTTTTGGCTTGGGAAACACGTTGATCAAATGCTTAATGTGGTATTTATCTTAATTTATCTTTACAAAAATATAATTCTGTGCTTTAAAATTTTTGATGAATGATGATCCGCCGGATTTGGATGGTCAACTGCGGATCACATTTCTATTCCAATTATATGGTTTTAAAATTTTGAATGTTTTCACCATAGGAAAAACCGGATATCTATTCCTTGACATTTATATTTTTTGCGTTGATTTTTTTTTCGGCGACGCAAGGTAAAAAAAAAAAAAAAAATTTGGATGTATAAAAATTTATTTTATGATTAACTAATTATAATTAATTCTCATATCAAATGAAAAAGACGTCGCAGTTGATGGTAAGTGATTATCCATTAATTTATTCTGTTTTGATGTCAAAAAATCGTATTTAACGAATTTATTATTATTATTATTATTATTATTATTATTATTATTATTATTATTATTATTATTATTATTATTATTATTATTATTATTATTATTTGTGACCAGGATGGGCCCTAACCTTATTATCAAAAAATAGTCTATCTTATGCGTCCACGGCACAAACAATTGGATTAAATACTGGATACTTTTTATCGTTTACTGTTTTTCTTGCATTTAATTCGGCAGATTTCAGGTAATAAAATTAACTGGAAGACATAATCTATGAAATAAATGAGAAATAAGAAATAAAAGAAAATAAATTCTTACTTTTATTTTCTTATTTTTTTTTTTTTAATTTATTTTTTTGAATAGTAATAAATACTTTAGAAGTGTTTCAAGTGATCAAGGTATACTTGAACTCGGAAAATATCTTACTTTTTGGTCTTTAATTTATTTCGGAGTGACGATATGGTTGTTGATTGCCAAAAGCGAGGTATACATGAACATTTTGACTATTTTAAAATCATTCTTATATACCTTTTATCATAAAGCTTAATTAACTCAACCATTTTTTAAATTAACTTTATTTTTGATTGTCAATCTAAAGGATTCTTCACACAACGATGAACATAACATGAGTATTAAAAATGTTTATAAAACGATATGGAACATTTGTAAAATGCCACGTAAGAATATAGAAATATAAATTTGTTTTTACCATTAAAAATAAATAGTATTAAAATAAAGAGTATTAAATAAAGTATTTTTTTTTTAATAGATATGCGTACACTCATTATGATCCTTCTAGTAGCAAAAATAGGATTTATTGCTAATGAAGCTGTTACAGGACTTAAATTATTGGAATTTGGTTTTAGTAAAGAAGATTTGGCGTTAGCAGTTTTGATCGATTTCCCTATACAAATTGCTGTTGGTTATTATGCCGCAAAATGGAGTACTGGTGCACAACCATTAAAACCAGTACGTTTTTTTTTTCAAATAAAATAAAAAAATTTTTTTTTTTTTTTTTTATTGAATTCACTAAAAAAGAAAAAAATTCGCATTAATATTTTCAGTGGATATACGCTTTTTACGGGCGTCTATTTTTTGCCTTAGTTGGCATCTTTGTTGTATACTCCTTTCCTTCCAATAAAAAAATCTCTATGGAATTCTTCCTTTTCGTAATCGTCAACACCATATTGAGCTCTTTTATGAGGTATTTCTATTTTTTTTCGATGATAACTTTTTATATAAATGATATCCTTTATAGGATATGTCATATTGTATATTGATAAAATTTAATGTAGATACAGATAATAATGATGGCTTTATTCGAATCAGCACAGTTCAATTCGTTAGCATTTCTGCGTTTATGGCCCTGATTGCAGATCCCGTAATTGGTGGAACTTATATGACTGTAAGTATGAGTTATGAATTATTAAAAAAAAAAAAAAGAGTTGCCAAAATGTGTATTTTTTAATAATAATTAAAATAAATAAATAAATAATAATAAATATTAATTCAATTTTTGGGTATTCAAAGCTTTTGGCAACCTTTAGTAATTTTGGTGGAACTTGGCCACGTTTTTTTGTCTTGGAAGCAGTCGATTACTTCACTATTGCCATGTGTCGTCAAAATCTTAATGATCGTAAGTAGAATGAAAAATATTATTATTATTTTTTTTTTTTTTNAATCTCTATGGAATTCTTCCTTTTCGTAATCGTCAACACCATATTGAGCTCTTTTATGAGGTATTTCTATTTTTTTTCGATGATAACTTTTTATATAAATGATATCCTTTATAGGATATGTCATATTGTATATTGATAAAATTTAATGTAGATACAGATAATAATGATGGCTTTATTCGAATCAGCACAGTTCAATTCGTTAGCATTTCTGCGTTTATGGCCCTGATTGCAGATCCCGTAATTGGTGGAACTTATATGACTGTAAGTATGAGTTATGAATTATTAAAAAAAAAAAAAAGAGTTGCCAAAATGTGTATTTTTTAATAATAATTAAAATAAATAAATAAATAATAATAAATATTAATTCAATTTTTGGGTATTCAAAGCTTTTGGCAACCTTTAGTAATTTTGGTGGAACTTGGCCACGTTTTTTTGTCTTGGAAGCAGTCGATTACTTCACTATTGCCATGTGTCGTCAAAATCTTAATGATCGTAAGTAGAATGAAAAATATTATTATTATTTTTTTTTTTTTTGATAGTGAATTACCTTATTTACTCGAAATTTGGTATTTAGCTTTTCCGTGTGTTACTGAACTGGAAAAGTCTTTATGCAATGAACGAGGTGGTAAGTGTGTAGTTGAACGTGATGGTTATTATATTGCCTCTGCCGCGTGCATAGCCATTGGCACCGTCTTCTTTATGTTTATTTTACCTCAAATTAAAAGGTTACAATGTAAGTTTTCCCTTTCTTTTTTCTTTTTTCTTTTTTTTTCTTTTTTTTTCTTTTACACCTTACACGCGTATTTAATTATTTATTCTTTTTTATTCTTAATGATAGCAATGCCTCCAAAAGTTTGGAAGCTTAAAATGAATAATTAGAGATTATTTATTCGATATTTTTATTATTTTTATTATTTTTATTATTATATTTTTATTTTGTAATTGAGAGTTTAAGAGTTTAAAGTAATTGTATTTATTATGAGAAGTAATAAATTAATCCATGTTATAATAAAATAACAAAAATGAATCGAATTTTAATAAATAAATCAATCAATTAATTTATTATATTATATTAAATTTCTTTTGTTTGGTTTGACTATTATTATATGGGGAATAAATTATATTCAATAATTTAAATTGACCTAACAATAATACGCGTCGCCTTTAAAATGTAATATAAAATCTTTACTTTATCTACTTTATCTACTTTTATCTACTTTTATCTACTTTTATCTACTTTCATCTACTTTTATCTTTTATCTACTTTCATCTACTTTTATCTTTTATCTACTTTCATCTTTTATCTACTTTCATCTTTTATCTACTTTTATCTTTTATCTATTATCTACTTTTATCTATTTTTATCTACTTTATCTACTTTTATCTACTTTATCTACTTTTATCTACTTTTATCTACTTTCATCTACTTTATCTACATGATCTTTATTGTAAAATAAACTCCACATTTTTATAACTTTATTATTTTTGTTCCGAATAGAGAAATAAATATTGACATTATGCTTTATTTAGTGTTATGCCCCGCGAAATTACATAATACAAATATTATTTACAAAAAAAATTTGATCGCTCGGCATTTTCGCGTGTTCCTTCATTAAAAAGAAAAAGAACATGCATTGAGGTCCCTATGTGCTTTTTTTTTTTTAAAAAAAAATAAAGTTGATAGTCATACTTGTTTATCCTTGTTCCAACACTCGGGTTTCATTTGCTTCGTACTATAAAAAACAAATAAAACCTTAAAAGTTTATATTTGAATTTTACAGGGAATAGCGGGAAAAGTTTTACATCGGTGATTTGCGCGCTTGTGCCTACATGTAAAAGTTTAAATTTCAAGTTTTTTATAAGTTATCGGGATTATTGGTTCTTTAAATTATATGATTGCGGATAATAACAAGATTATAAAATGTAATTAAAATCGTGTAACATTATTCGTCTGGTGATTATAAATAAAAGACGCAATGTTCTAAATAATTTTTCAAGAAATGACTGAAAAAGAAAAAACCATCCATCATAATTTTATGCAGAAAGCTTTAACACTTGCAAGTATTTCTATAAATGTTTTAAATTAATGATTTTTAGAATGTTTGTTTATTTTAATTTAGTTAATTCACTTTGTCTCTTTTTTTTGTATCATGAATAATAAATAACGAATAACGAATACATAGGCTCAAGAAGCATATGATAATCATGAAGTTCCCGTCGGATGTATATTTGTACTTGATGATGATGATGATAATGAAAGAAAAATCATTGGTAGTGGGCGAAATAGAACTAATGAAACAAAGAATGTAAACAAAGATTTTTTTTGAATTGAATTGAATCGAATTGAATTGAATTGAATTTATTAAGTTGGATTTATTAAGTTGGATTTATTAAATTGAATTAATTAAATCGAATTTAGGGAATAAGGCACGCAGAATTAGAGGCAGTTGATGAAATATTTACATCACAAAAATATACTAGCGATGTTTTTCAAAAATGTTCGCTCTATGTTACGGTCGAACCGTGCGTCATGTGTGCTTATGCTCTACGACAATTAAGTAAGCCTTTGAAACTTTCATAAAAGAAAAAAAAAATCAAATGACATTTTATTGATTTTATTGATTGGATTTTTTTTTTTTTTTACTTTAGGAATAAAGAAAGTTTATTATGGGTGTGCGAACGAAAGATTTGGAGGAACCGGTTCTGTATTTCAAATTAATCAAGAGTAAAATTTATTTATTTATTTGTTTATTTATTTCTTTATATATTATTTATTTTTATTATTTATTTATTTTTATTATTTATTTTATTTTCATTATTTATAAATCTGGTTTTTTTTTTATATATAAAAATTTTTTTTTTATATATAAAATTTTTTTTAATAATGACAAAGTCCAAAGTTAATTCTTCATCCACCATACTCATGTGAAGGCGGATATTACCGAGAAGAAGCCATAATTTTATTGAGGANATAGGCTCAAGAAGCATATGATAATCATGAAGTTCCCGTCGGATGTATATTTGTACTTGATGATGATGATGATAATGAAAGAAAAATCATTGGTAGTGGGCGAAATAGAACTAATGAAACAAAGAATGTAAACAAAGATTTTTTTTGAATTGAATTGAATCGAATTGAATTGAATTGAATTTATTAAGTTGGATTTATTAAGTTGGATTTATTAAATTGAATTAATTAAATCGAATTTAGGGAATAAGGCACGCAGAATTAGAGGCAGTTGATGAAATATTTACATCACAAAAATATACTAGCGATGTTTTTCAAAAATGTTCGCTCTATGTTACGGTCGAACCGTGCGTCATGTGTGCTTATGCTCTACGACAATTAAGTAAGCCTTTGAAACTTTCATAAAAGAAAAAAAAAATCAAATGACATTTTATTGATTTTATTGATTGGATTTTTTTTTTTTTTTACTTTAGGAATAAAGAAAGTTTATTATGGGTGTGCGAACGAAAGATTTGGAGGAACCGGTTCTGTATTTCAAATTAATCAAGAGTAAAATTTATTTATTTATTTGTTTATTTATTTCTTTATATATTATTTATTTTTATTATTTATTTATTTTTATTATTTATTTTATTTTCATTATTTATAAATCTGGTTTTTTTTTTATATATAAAAATTTTTTTTTTATATATAAAATTTTTTTTAATAATGACAAAGTCCAAAGTTAATTCTTCATCCACCATACTCATGTGAAGGCGGATATTACCGAGAAGAAGCCATAATTTTATTGAGGAAATTTTATGTTCGAGAAAATGAAAAAGGTAAATTATCATTATTAATATTCTTCTTTATTTTTTATTACATCTAATATATAATATATTAAATTTATTAAATTTCAAAAAAAAATAAAAAATAAATTAAATTAAATTATTAAATAAAGCACCACAACCAAAAAGGAAACATCAAAGAGTTTTAAAGACTGAAATAAAATAAATCAAAATAAATCAAAATTAAATAAAAATAATAAAATAAAAAAATATTATTATTATATTATCAAACTTTACTGTTTATAACAATAAATTAACATGTCGTGACCATTACGACCTTATTCAGGGTCTTGACCTCTTCGGGATAAATTCTTATCCTGTAGTAGTTGGTCAGGCGATAAATTAGTTAACTAAAATTAGTATTAAATATAAATTTTTTTATTTTTTTATTTTTTTATTTTACAATATTTATATGAAAAAAAAATGCAAGCTTTTATTATTATTATATAAAATTATCTATTCTTAATGATTATAATATTTATAAAAAACATATTTATTTAATAAATTTTTTTAATAAATAATATTCTACGAATGGTGTTAAACCTGATTTGTGTAACCATGCAGAAATAATTGAATAAGAACTAATAAAATAGAGATAATGAACTAAATAATTGACCACAAACAACACATACTGGTGAAGAATGAATAATGAACATGTGCTATTGTAACAACCATTGTATAATTGTGCCATTGTAGAAGAACTTTTTACTTTTTACTTTGTCAAAAAATGTAAATAAATAATAAATAATAAACAAATTGGTGAATAAATCAAGAATTCTTTTCAATTAGTTGTAAAGTAACTTTAGATTGCTATCTAAAACACGTGATGATAAATAATGATAAATAGAAGATTAAAAGGATAAAATATTTGCTATTGAAATTTCCTTTAATATTTTTTATTACCTTTTTTATGAATGCATGTTTGGTCGGCGTCAAAAAAAAAAAAATCATAAAAAAGCAAATTTAGAAAGCAATGAAAGAAAACCCCCTGAAATATTTTTTATTTTGATTTTGCATCCATTCATATAGCCGTATATGTTAGATTCATAAGATAAGGATAAAAGGAAAAAAAAAGGAAAGGAAAGATAAATCGATTTTCATGAAATTTCTATGATGACAAAATCGAAAGAAAAGAGAAAAAAAAAAACGAAAAAATAAATCGTGAACTATTAGATTTTAACTATCTTACCCTTGAAACAAACAAGTAAATCCGCGTTCTTAAAATAGGCATCCATTAATTCAACACTAATATGGATAACTCTAGCCCCTTAATATTAATATATTCTCGTGTTTTGAAAATAATAAAATCACATTGAGCGATTATAAAAAGTATAAATTTCTAAAGAAGTAAATAATCAGCATAATAAAATTTTTTTACCGTGATCTTTTTTTTTTTTTTATAATTTATTATAAATTTATAATAAATTTAATAAATTAATGATAAATAAATTTATAATAAATTTAAATTTATAATAAATTGTGGGGTAGGGTTTTTTATATTTTAATTTTTTTTTTTTTTTTATAATTTTTTATAAATTTATAATAAATTTAAATTTAATAAATTGTGGGGTAGGGTTTTTTATATTTTAATTTTTTTTTTTTTTTTATAATTTTTTATAAATTTATAATAAATTTAAATTTAATAAATTGTGGGGTAGGGTTTTTTATATTTTAATTTTTTTTTTTTTTTTATAATTTTTTATAAATTTATAATAAATTTAAATTTAATAAATTGTGGGGTAGGGTTTTTTATATTTTAATTTTTTTTTTTTTTTTATAATTTATTATAAATTTATAATAAATTTAATAAATTAATGATAAATAAATTTATAATAAATTTAAATTTATAATAAATTGTGGGGTAGGGTTTTTTATATTTTAATTTTTTTTTTTTATTTACAGTTAAGAAAGATTGTTAACAGTTCAATAATAAGAAATTTAATAAAGAAATGCGAATTAAATATTCATATTGAGTATTTTATTTTAAATGAGACATTTTCAAATGGGAAAAATAACAGCAGGGGTCTTTGATATGCTGAAGTACTAAGGTTGCATTTACATATCCGGGGGATCTATTAAACTCTCCGTAATAAAAAAATTTCTATTGAGAGATATATATATACATAGCTCATTTTTCATCTACCTGGCCGTGCCTCTAAAATTTTTTCGTCATAAAAAAAAAAATTTTTTTTTTCTGCTCTTTTAAATTATTTATTATTTAATATATATATTATATTATTTTTATTTTTTTTTGTTTTTATTTTTTAATGAATTTATTTATCAAATTCACTAAAATAACTACTCTCACTACACATTGACGAATCCACTCACGCATTCATTTTGCTCATAATAATAAATTCATTACTCTTCTTTAGAATAGAAATATTAAAAAATATATACCATTTTACAAACATCATTCAACGTATTAAATTATTATTTCCCTCATAATTCCTAACAATTCCCGATAATAAATAATAATAATAAAATAATAAATAATAACAACAACAACAAAAACAACAACAATAACAACAACAATAATAATAATAATTTGACCATTCTTATTTATAATTATTGTTATTATGAGTTTTTCACGCCCTAGTAGTCCTAATGAGAGTTATTATAATGCTCGGAACACAGGAAGATGGACGAACAGAGTAATTATAGTAACATTTATTATATTATAATTATTATATAGTAATTTGATAGATTATAAATTTTAAAATTTAAAATTATAAAAATGTTGATTAAATGTTGATTAAATATTGATTAAATGTTGATTAAATATTGATTAAATGTTGATTAAATGTTTGGATAATTTTATGCAAACTATAATAATTATAATAATAATTAATAACCTTTATTTTTCCGAAATATATTTGTCATTAGGAAAAAGATGACCTTGAAAAGTTAGTTAAGTTACATGGAAAAAATTGGAATAAAATTGCTGAGTCCTTTTCTACTCGTAGTGCTCGACAAATACGAGAACAGTAAGTAGTAAATTTTTATCTGACAATAATTATATATTTAATTATTATATATACATAACTAATTTTATATATGATAATAATTATATATTTATTTATTTATTTTTTTTTTTTTAAAAAAAAAACCAGTTATCAAAATCATCAAAATCCATTGAGTAAGTATTCAAACATAAATACATATAAAATAATAATCATAAAATATCAAATAATAATTATAAATAAATTTTAGTAAATAAGAGAAGGATTACAAGACCCGAATCGGATTATATCAAGAGCATGTATTGTTTATTTGGATCTCAGTGGGTAAAAATTGCCGAATGCCTGGAACAAAAATTCCATGAAAAATATACGGGTGTCATGATCCGAAACCATTGGAATAATAATATGCGAAGATTAGGTCGTCTTCAAAGATCCTCGACCCCATCGTATGGTACGAATAAAATTATTTTTATTCTTCTTATTCATTTATGTATTTACATTGATATTACCATTATATATATATATCAATAATACTTACTATAATCTTTCTTTCTTTTACAATAATCTTTTTAAAATCTTTTAAATTTCAAAAGTTCAAACCGTTTCAACTCCCGCAGGTGATGCAGAAGGCCTTGAACAAATTAGGAAAAAAATGGCCATAAGTGCGATATTAAATCCATAGCATCGCCGTAATATATCATAATATATATATATGTATATATATATATATATATATTAAAATGTATTACAAATATATCTATATATTAAAATATACATATTTAAATATGTAAATATATGATATGACAGTATATAATAACTTAACACGACGTTATATACACAGAAATACCGTCCTTAGTCAATTCGAGTCCCATCCAATTCGGTAGTAAATATATATATAAATAGTATATAACGCGTTTTTATATAATATATCAAGGGTATACTTCAAAATGAGTTTGGACGATCGGTAATAATCATTCAGCAGTATTAATAACTTGTAAAAAAAGAAAAAGAAATTTACTAGTGATCATTTCTTCAATATGTTTTTTTTTTTTTTTTTTTTTTTAATAAATAAAGATTTCGTTGACGAATTCTTTATTCTCTTACTTTCTTTAAATCTCGCTAACTCTCACTACTCATTTTTCTTAAACCATTATCCTATTATCCTATTATTGTATTATTGCTACCTAAATCCGAATTAAGGTTACACGAATGATTGTTTTCAAAATAACGCGTTTTCTTTTTTATCTCGGACACCCACGCTCGTGCAGAAATGATCTTCAGAAATAGAAATAAGAATAAAATGTGCAGAACGCATAATCTTCGTATCTGCAAAATCATGTATTTCCATATTTCTTTTATCATTTTTTTTGATAATAGAATTTCGAATTTTCTTATTTCTATAACTCTACCTATGATAATTCTATATATGAATTCTACTCTTTGAACTCTTTGATGATTTTTGTAAGATAAATTTTGACACATTTCATTTTACTTTAAATGAAACGAAAATCAATTATGTAATAAGTGTAATCACCAAAAAATTACCATTCTTGATTCTTTTATTTATTTTTTTTATTTTTTTTTTTATTTTATTTTATTAATTTAAAGATTTCGGTATAATCCGTGATTTGTATAAAAAAAAATACACAATTATATTATACCATTATCTGTTATGTGGGACAGTTAATTTTTTCATTTAAACAATTTTAATTTAAGTATTTATTCAAAATTACATAACGTGAAAAAAATAATCGACATTCTCATGATTGTCTAAAATAGAAAATTTTCAACATTTTCCCACGTTTTCTTTATCGTTATCTCGGCTATATTATTATTACTACCTTTTTAAGTTCAATATTTTAACTCTTTGTATTATCAAATATAATTGATTTAACGGAATTAAATGGTTTGGGTACTTTCTTATATAGATCGGATTAAGATACTCCATTCAGTGATCTTTTATAATTATTGAGATGAATCGAATGGTAATAAAAGTTATATTTTTTTTTTTCGAATAAGAAATTAAAAAGGTTAGACATTTATCGTTGACATTTTGAATTTTTAAAGAATAAACCTAAATAGTCATAGTTTTAGACAATCCAAGATAATCTTAGATTATGACAGATGAATTTCTTTTAATGCGAATATGTGTGTAATATATGTAATATATATAATAATATATGTAGGGTATTTCTTCTAATGGTTAAAAATGATTGATGCCCCAGTTAAAAAAAAAAAAAAAGAAAAAAAAGAATGCAGATCACGAAAGATTGTATTTTACTAATTCATTTAAATCATTTAAATCATTTAAAATCCAAAAATAACAATTGGTTCAAAGAAGGAATGTTTTATACATCGTTGAATGAATTTGGGAAATTTATTCCATTTATTAATTTCATTTAATAAACTGTTAAAAAAAAATGAAATGAAAATACTGCAAACAAAAATAAATAATACAGGAAATAATGAAATAATAATAAATGAAAAAAACAAAAAAACAAAAAAACAATAAATAATAAATGGAATGGTAAATGGAATAGATGAAAGGGGACAGTCAAAACAATATGCATACAGTATTTAATTATTTACTATTCAAATTACCAATTTAAATTTTTTTTAAAAAAAAAATTTTTTTTATACTGTATAAGCCAGGGGAGATATTTTATTTTCAAATGGATTAAAAAAATAAAAATAGAATAAAATAAAAATAAAAAAAATAAATTATGATAAATCATGGTAATAAAAATAGTAATAATAATGAATAAAAATTTAATATAACACAGCAGATTTTTTTAAAAAAAGTAATAGTTGTGCATAAACATAAATCATATGGCAAATTCCAAAAGTTTCAGATTTATACAGATTCTACATGGAAAGAGAGAAAACTAAAACCTAAAAAATCGTGTTCATGTCATCACCACACATATTCACACATATCGGAAAACTATTTCCTCAGTACATTCAAGACATTTAGGTCATTTAGGACATTTAGGATAACATGATAACACGATAATATGCATGATAAAACATATGAAAAAACATAGAACATGGGATTTTGATGTAAATATATGATAAATATATATGTAAATATATGTAAACAGCGTAGGCATACGACATAGAATGTTTTAAATTTTTTACGCGTACATTTTATTGAACAATCCTGTATTGAAATCACGCGTCTTAATAGAAAAAAAAAAAAACTTGATATTTTTTTTTCATTAATTCATTTATTTATTGCAAAAAAAAAAAAAAAAAAAAAAAAAA
>PQFF01000277.1:340672-357877 GCA_003547095.1 Diversispora epigaea | reverse complement strand
ACTACTACTACTACTACTACTACTACTACTACTACTACTACTACTACTATTATTAATATAATTGTTATTAAAATTTCTATCATTGTTAATATTAAGATTATCAATACTGTTAATATCGTTAATATTAGTCATCCTATTTCCTGTTTTACTTCTTCTTTTGAGTCTATTGTTCCAGAAATTTTTGACCATCAATGGGGTAGCATTATCCAATTTTGAAGCGATTCTTGCCCATTTGAATTTATGTTTGGCAAATTCGTTTTCAATTATACGAACTTCATCCTTTGTAAATGATCTTTTTACGACTAAAAAATAATAAAATTATTTCATTATTATTTATTATTATTATTATTTCATTATTATTTCGTTATTATTATTAATTATTATTGTCGTCGTCGTCGCATAAAATAATTTAATAAAATATGATAATTACTAATTGGATTTATATGATTAGACCAACGTTCTCTTATTTGTTTGGCTGTTCGTTTCCCATTAAATCTTTCTTCTATTGCGGCCCAATTAGGATTTTCGGGATTTGGTTCATTGTCAACGCACTCTTGTAACAATTTCGTCTCCTGAGAAGAAGAAGATAATAATAATATGAGAAATTTTCATGAGAAAATTACATTAAATGTATTTAAAATTATATTAGAATACGTAATAAAATGTAATAAAATAAGAAAATATCATATTCAATCATATTTATTATAAATATTATAAATGTACTGCCGCAGTAATTCTTAAATAAATATGAAAAAAGAATATTGAAAGAATATTGAAATAATAAAAATAATAGAAGAATAGAAAGAATAGAAAGAATAGAGGAATAGGTGAATTATATAAAATACAATTACGAAGTATAAAAAGGATCAACCTACTTCTGAAGTCCATCTACCCTTCTTTGGTTTTACAAACCGTTCGAACCCCATATTGAAACACAACCTAACCAAAAGGAAAGGGAAGGGAAGAAAAGGAAAGAGAAGGGAAAGAAAATAGAAGAAGAAAGGAAAGAACAGTAGAATAGTAGAAGTGATAAAGAAAAAAAAATTAAGATTATAATTTTTTATATCAAACCACACTCAATACAATAATAATAATAATGAGAAAAAATAATAATAATGAAGATAAAGGATAATAATAATAATATAATAATAATAATAATAATAATATAAATGAAAAATAAAACTTTAAAAATATAAAAAAAATATATATATTTTTTTTACAAGATTAAAAGATTAGTTGATGGAGGTGCGAGATTTTACGATAATAACGATAAAAAAGTGCTTAAAAAAGATTGAGAAGGAGCGTTCGTTTTATATAAAATTTTATTCGATATCAGATATCAAGATTAATAATAAATACATATATCTTTTTTATTATTATTATGATAGATGCTCTTAATGTTTGAATATGGAAATACTGGGTTAAATAAATAAAAAAAAAAAACCAATTTTTTCCGTGCAAATTTTTTTTACTAAGGTATCACGATAACGCTCGTGACTCCCGTAGTGGCACGAAAACTTTATAATCAAGAATTAAATATTCAAATATTGTATATGTTAATGTTATCTTGTATCAAGCAATAAATATACAAAATTTTTTTTATAAAAAATTCATTAATTATAATTCCATATTTATATATATTATAGTAATCATTTTTTGTATATTCCCCGTATTCTTCGGATTCTTCTCTTTGAAATTGCCAAGAATTTATTAATATATTCTTGTACACCGGCTCATGCATATTTTTAATAATTTTAAAACAATAATATTTAATAATATTATTAAAATTGGTAATACAATGTTAAAAATTGTACTCTAAATTCAAATTACTTCTACACATTTTGATCATTTTTGATTACTAATATTCATATATTTTAGCTTATCTTTTAAAAATATTTATCGGAATAAAAGGACCGTGTAATATAATTATATAATTTATACCCCGCTTGCTCCGCAGAATCCTAAATTCGTTAATAAAACGGATAATTTTTCATGCTCAAAATAATTATCAATTTGTTTTTTTTTTCTTTGAAAATAAATAGTCATTATTATTCGCTTTATTATGATTATTATCATGTAAATATGTAAATCCAATTTTTTCTTTTTTTTTTAAAAAAAAACAAACAATTGTAATTTTCATTTATTTTTATAATAAAAACGTCACATGTATATTGTGGCCTTCTTTTGAAAATAATATATGCAGAGCAAGCTTCCCTTGAGCTTTTGTTGTGCTCGTGACGTTGGTCAGTTGATTTTTATTAGCGTTGGTTTTAAATACTTTCTCATGTGAATCTTTAAAAAAACAAAACAATGTTGTAACAATAATTTATTTAACTTTAAAAATATGATCAAATCTCTTGTCATCAAAATAATAATTCTAGCCTTTTGTCTTTTTTGAATATAATAATGTGATCATGTGTTTTAGTTCTTTAAGAACGAAACCAAAGAATTCTTCTTTATTTATTTATTTTTTTTATGTTTATTTAATAAGACTCAGGTGTCTTGGTGATTTTCTTTGTTCTGGATACTTTTCATGTGAATCCAAAAAAAAACACACACAATGTTTTATAAACAGTAATTTAATTTACGCGAAATTATTTAATTTTATAGCATGATCAAATCTTTTGTCATATTTAGACTTAACCGAAGGTTGGATATAACAATATGATCATATGTTTTGATTCTTTGGGAATGAAACGAAAGAATTCTTCTCCGTTTTTTTTTTTTTATGTTAAAAAGTTTTATTTAATAAGACTCATGTGTTTTGGTGATTTTCTTTGTTTTCGTATGTAAACAATAATTTTCGTGAAAATTTATTTAATTTCAAATCCTTTTGTCATCAAAATAAAGATCTTGTGATCTGAATTATTTTTTTTTAGACTTAGCCGGAAGGTTGAAAATAATAATTTGATCATGAGGTTTGGAAATGAACGAAAGAATTCTTAATAAAAAAAAAATTTTTAATATTAAAAAAAAAATTAAATCACCTTCGCTTGTTGTTGCGTTTATTTAATTCTCTCTAAGATTACGTTATATGACTCGAACAATATTTTTTTTAATTGTTTTTGTAGCACGAAAATACAAGAGAAAATAAATAAATAAAGAGATTTATCTCAAACCCAGGTCACAATTGTATTTATCACGTGTTGACTACTTTAAAATAAAAACATTTCTAAAAGTCTAGACCAGGATCTATTTTAAGGCACTTATCAAAGTGTTATCTTTGATGGCTCGTCACATGATTTATTTATTTATTTTTAAACACAGAAAATATCAAACCTTTTAAAATTATAGATAAATAATGCATCCAATTTTGGGCAGAATTTATTATGAGAATTAAGAGAATTAATTTCATTATTTGATTTATTAATTTTATTTGTTATATTTTTCCAATAGAGAATAAAAAAAAAAATTGATCACCTATTTTTGGTTTTTTTTTTACATTTTGTTTATATTTTGTTTGTATTACTGTAATACTCGTGACATTTATGAAAAATCATGGATTTTGTTTACATTAAAATTACGGAATTTATATTTACCGCCAAAAAAAAAAAAATCAAATGAGATTATTAAAACTTATTATCATTAAGTTTGATTTCTGATAGTTAATATTGGGTAGCGTAAAAGTTCCAATTCTTGAATAAATGCTACAGTAAATATACAGTAAATATATAATTNCTAGACCAGGATCTATTTTAAGGCACTTATCAAAGTGTTATCTTTGATGGCTCGTCACATGATTTATTTATTTATTTTTAAACACAGAAAATATCAAACCTTTTAAAATTATAGATAAATAATGCATCCAATTTTGGGCAGAATTTATTATGAGAATTAAGAGAATTAATTTCATTATTTGATTTATTAATTTTATTTGTTATATTTTTCCAATAGAGAATAAAAAAAAAAATTGATCACCTATTTTTGGTTTTTTTTTTACATTTTGTTTATATTTTGTTTGTATTACTGTAATACTCGTGACATTTATGAAAAATCATGGATTTTGTTTACATTAAAATTACGGAATTTATATTTACCGCCAAAAAAAAAAAAATCAAATGAGATTATTAAAACTTATTATCATTAAGTTTGATTTCTGATAGTTAATATTGGGTAGCGTAAAAGTTCCAATTCTTGAATAAATGCTACAGTAAATATACAGTAAATATATAATTATACAGTAAATATATAATTATACAGTAAATTATTGTCATTGTCCCAAAAAATACTAAATACTGTGAGACATCGGTGTTGTCCAATTACACAATTTTTCATTTATCAATTAATATTTCTAAATTATCATCATCATTTAAATGCCAAATTTTCATTGGCAATTCATAAATCAATGTAATTTACAATATTTGAACCCTGAGTAAAATTTTTCAAAGGAGAAAACAATGCAGAAATTCTATAATGAATTTCTAAAAGCATCACATTATGAGAGAACGTGGTGGTCAAGTCAGAAGGACTATTGTTTTTGTTTTTGTTTTTTAAAGAAATATGAATGATATTTAAAACAAGTTTTATAACATGATTCTTTTATTTTTATTTAATTTTCCCAAAAAGTATATTCTTGAATGAAGGTTTCTACTGTTAAGTTAATTTCAATAATAATATAATAAAAATTTAAATGGAGCTCCCGTATATAAATATCGTTCAATTTATCCCAAGCTTTGATATCCGCCCCGTCTAGTTGTCTAGTTCTAAAAAAAAAGAAATTCTAAAACCATGCCCAGACACAATAATATTCCAATGAATAAACCTCAATTAACGTGGTCGATTGAGGTTTGTTCTCTCTTGCAACCATGATCTGCACGCGCTTTTGATAATTTATTTTAATAATTTATTTTAATAATTTATTATTTTAATAATTTATTTTAATAATTTATTTTAATAATTTATTATTTAACAGGATGAGAGTAGAATGAACTACATTATTGGTGAATTTATAAATTCCGGAAAATTCGAAATAAACTTTAAGGATATATGGTCACAATTTGCCGATGGCGAAGACATAGCATATAGGAGATTTGTACAAAAGATGTAAAATAATAATTCTTTCGTCAAATTATTATTGTAAATCTTTAAATCTTTATCTTAATTAATGAATATTTAATTTTTAGGTGTAAAAAACTGGTACAAGACCACCATCAAAAAGGTAATTATAAATTCAAAAAAAAAAAATTCAAAAAAAAAATTCAAAAAAAAAAATTCAAAAAAAAAATTCACGANTTATTTTAATAATTTATTTTAATAATTTATTATTTAACAGGATGAGAGTAGAATGAACTACATTATTGGTGAATTTATAAATTCCGGAAAATTCGAAATAAACTTTAAGGATATATGGTCACAATTTGCCGATGGCGAAGACATAGCATATAGGAGATTTGTACAAAAGATGTAAAATAATAATTCTTTCGTCAAATTATTATTGTAAATCTTTAAATCTTTATCTTAATTAATGAATATTTAATTTTTAGGTGTAAAAAACTGGTACAAGACCACCATCCAAAAGGTAATTATAAATTCAAAAAAAAAAAATTCAAAAAAAAAATTCAAAAAAAAAAATTCAAAAAAAAAATTCACGATACTAAAATAATACTATTTATTTATCATTAGTAAAATTGGTAATTAGTCGGCACTGGACAGGAGAAGTATGTATTATATAAATGACGTCTGATCGTTGATCGAACCAAAATCATTCGCTATACTAATTATAATATTGATTTATTTAGGAGGAAAATTTACTGAGAGATATTTTGGTAAAAGAGATCGAAATGGAGAAGGAAACATGCGAAATAAAATGGGATGTTGTACTCTCAAAATTTAAGGAGAAAGGAGGTCTCAGAGATAAAAAAGCGTTACAAGAGAGGTAAGAATTTAATATTCATTCATGTCAAATTATTATCTTTAATTCTTTATTTTATTAATTATATTAATTAATGGGTTATTAATTCTTTTTAGATATAGAAATTACATGCATCCTAAAGGTATGTTTAAATTTTAATAAATTAATAAATAAATAATATTATTATTTATACTAAATAATATTGATATAATTTATAGTATATATGCCTGGTGACCGAAAAAGATATATATTTTCAAAGGAACAAACCCGCGCAATAATTGATTATAAAGCAAATAATAGCAAAATCGGCTGGAAAGAAATATCCGAAAAGCTTAACGAAGTGATTGATATGCAAAATATGCTTAACAAAATGACTGATAAGAAAAATAAGCTTAACGAAGTGATTGATATGCAAAATATGCTTAACAAAATGACTGATAAGAAAAATAAGCTTAACGAAGTGATTGATAACAAGGCAAACGTTAAGAGAATTATGCCTCACTGTACACCAAATCAAGTGAAAAATAAATATAATACCCTAATGAATCGGACTGAAGGTAAATTTATTATCGATTTACATTGCTTAATTAAAGATAAATATAATATTTAGTTCTAACCTATTATTTTAGAACCGTGGGATGCACTATTGGTAGCTATCGAAATCGAAAAACCTAAAAAAATTATTGAAACCGAAAAAATTGATAAAATGATTGAAGAAACTGAAGAAATGATTGAAGAAACTGAAAAAATGATTGAAGAAACTGAAAAAATGATTGAAGAAACTGAAGAAACTGAAGAAATGATTGAAGAAACTGAAGAAATGATTGAAGAAACTGAAAAAATGATTGAAGAAACTGAAGAAACTGAAGAAATGATTGAAGAAACTGAAACCGAAAAAATTGATAAAATGAATATCGGATTTATAACCAAATAATTCTTTCACTCTGTAATATTAACCAATAGCCATTTAATAGTTATGAACAACAATAGGCGGGCCTATTATTAAGATATATTCATATGATACGAATTTTAGATTTTTGTTTTTTATTTTTTATTTTTTTAATTTTTAATAAATAATGTAAATTAGTGTAATTTTTAAAAGACATAAAAATCACGCTGTGTAAGCTGTGTAGGTGTATGACCAAAAAAGTATACATGTCTTATTTTTTTTTTATAGTAATCCATCAAACAGGACTGTGTAAATGATTTATCCTGTGTTGCTTGTTCTTTTATATATATATATATAGGTAGTATTTTAGGTAACACGATTTATTATTATTAATGTTATGATTTTTTTTCGTAATGAATAATTATAACATATAATATCTGTGTTATGTATTTCATTCAATACATTCAATAATAAAGAATAAAGAATTTGATTTAAAATAAAGCCTAGATTTTAAGACTTTTAACAGTTTATTACATATATGTTACATATTTAAAGACGACGCACATTTGTATTATTATTATCACTATTTTCGAGTGGGTACCAGGAAAAAGGTACTGATTAGCGTAAGTTATTTTATTTGAAAAAGAAATATATTAAATATTTAGCAGTTATTCAAAGATTTAAAAATAATATCATGGGAAAACGAATAAATAAATTATATACAAATAAATAATAAAATATAAACTTTTTATGTCCGTTGTCTATTTTTTTTGTGTGCGCGTGTTTCGGAATAAACAGAATAAATAGAACATAACATAAAATTATTGTTTCAACTTTGGAAACAATACATCCTTATCTTTGATTTTAAACATCATTTCCGAACCATTTTTTACTGATGGCCAACCATTTCCCATCACAGCATCACTCCATTTTCTTTCGTCTTTTCCAATACTAAGATTATCTAATAACGTGGACATTTTAGTTGGCATTATTGGTTGAAGCAATATACCAGAAATACGAGCAGTCTCTGCAGCAAAGAATAAAGCTCGATTTAAAAGTTCACGGTTTTGAGGTGAACTATCGAGGGAATCAACAAGATTCCATGGTTCATAAGATTGAAAGAGTTTATTTACCTTTTTTTTTAAAAAATAAAAATAAAAATAAAAAAAATAATAATTATGAAGTCATGAATTTAAAGATTCAGAAAGTTTCAGAAAATACAATTTTTAATAATTTTAATAAATAATTGAAATCTGTTACCTCCGAAATAGCTTCAAAAATGCATATCAAACCTTTATTAAATTCAAAATTTTCAAAATGGTTTCCTACCTGACCTTTAAAATTATAAAATAATTTCATAAAAATAAATAAAAATAATTCAATAATAACTAGTCTACTCTACAACAACTGATCTACAAGGATTACCTGATAAATTCTTTAATGAGTTAGTCAAATTAGCATCTTTTTCTTTAGTATCAAGCGGAAATTTTGGAACTAGTGATGTTGGATTTAGTGAAAGTGAAGTACTTCTTGATACCAAATTTCCGAGTTGACCTGCTAAATCCTTTCGATATCTTGTACGAAGATTACTTTCTGAATAACCTTTTTTTTTTTTTGAATTTTCAAGTAGGAAAACAATAAATAAAAAAATAATTTACGAAAAAAAAGTAAATTATTATTATTACAAATGTATTAATTAATATATTTACTCCCATCATCAGAAATTCCTCCATCCCTCATTAAATAATATCTTATGGCATCAACACCATAACAATCAAGCAACATAAGGGGATCAACTACATTCCCACGGCTTTTTGACATTTTATGTTTTCCCATCGTCCAATGTGAATGAGTCAAAATTTTTTTAGGTAATGGTAAATTTACCGCCAATAAAAAAGCAGGCCAAAATATTGCATGAAATCTTAAAATATCTTTTCCAATTATATGAATATCTGCGGGCCAAGCATTAATAACTTCTTCTTCTTTTTCATTTTTATTCCATGGATATCCAGTAATAGTTAAATAATTAATTAAAGCATCTAACCAAACATAAATGGTTTGTTCATCATCACCAGGAACGCCAATTCCCCAATTTAGTCGGGACCGAGGTCGAGATATTGATAAATCAATTAAATCTGTCATTATTAAGGATTTGGTCTCATTATATTTGTTTGATGGAACAATTACTGTTGAAAATTTGAGAATTGTCAAAATTTAAATATAAAAAATTAATATTAAATAATTAAATATATTAAAATTAATTTAAAATAATTAAATATATTAAAATTAATTTAAAATAATTAAATATTAAATTAATTAAAATAAAATAATAAAAAATATCTACCCTCAGGGTTTGTATCTAACCATTTCATTAATTCATTTTTCAAATTAGACAATCGAAATTTATAATTTTCTTCTTCAGCCCATTCAACTGGATTTCCTGTTTCTATAGCTACCTATAATTTATTACATTATATTAACATTTATAAATTGACAACTAATAACTTCAGTTGGATCAAGAAGCAACAAATTAACCTTAGCACAATTTCCAGAATTATCGTTTTGAATTTCTTGAATTTGAGAGGAACTATAAAATGTCTCGTCAGATATAGAATACCACCCTTCGTGATTTCCTTTATAAACATATCCATTATCTACTAATTGTTTCTAATTACATACAAGATAATCCAATATTATTAACATTATTATTATTTTAATATGATTATTGATATTATTAATTTTTATTTAATATTAAATTATAAAGTCACACGAATGTGTACCCAAAAGAATTTTACTGTCTCTTTGTGTTTTTGATCTGTGGTGCGTATGAATGTCGTGTAACTTATATTTGCTTCATCAAAAAGTTTCTAAATTTTTATAAATTTTAATAATATTTATTATATTTATTTATTTATTTATTTATTATATTTATTAAATAATAATAATAATAATAATAATAATAATAGTAATAGAAAAATAAGATGATCATAAAATACTAACGCGAAATACATCTGACATTTGATCACAAAATTCTTGAGGATTTTTTTTTTCCTTGAATGCTGCTTGTTGTATCTAAAAATTATTATTTATTTTTTCATTTATCTATTATCTATCTCGTTATCTATTTTTCTTGTTATCTATTTCATTATCTATTTCATCATCTATTTTTTTTTTAAAAAATTAATGACATGCCTTTAGTCCATGTTCATCGGTTCCTGTGCTTAATATAACTTTTTTACCCCTCAGTTCATAATACCTTTTTAGACTATCTGCTATTACTGCTGAATACAAGTGTCCTATGTGTGGTTCTTGAAGTTTGAAAGAATATTATTATTATTATTATTATTATTGTTATTATAAATTATAAAAATTATTAGTAAGAAATTAAAACTTGATAAAAAAAGTGAAAAACATAATTTTAAAACTTACTCGAATTTACATAGAAAATTGGTGTGGTAATAAAAATAGGTTTTTCATTACCGTACGAACTGTCCAAAACTTTTCCATTTACTGATTTATTAATTAATTTTGACGTTTTAATAAGTCGTAAATATTTTAAACACTGCAAAAAAATTGACATTATCAAGATAAAAATTTTTGATAATCAATCCCGAAATTAAAGTTTAAAGTTTGATCTAAGATCTACATTTGTTATACATATATATTACCTAATCCTAATTCAAATAAACAACTCTCTCACCAGATGAATCTCGTAACTTTGTTTTCTCGAGCAACACGACCAGGCATTGTGCTTTTAGGTCGCAATAATTTATTATCACTTCACTCTCAAAATGCTAGATTCCTTTACCCCAAAGTTTCTTTCAGTTCAAGCTCTAATCTTAAAAGAGCTAGCCCCATAAATCATTCATCACACGATAATTTTATGCAAGGAACCACCGCTTCTTACATTGAAGAAATGTATGATGCTTGGTCGAAAGACCCTAGTTCCGTTCACTTGTCATGGCAAGTTTACTTTAAAAATATGCAAAATGGGGTTAGTCCTGTGAATGCATATCAATCTCCACCAACTATCGTTCCTTTGACCGGGATGTCAACTTCAGTATCTCCAACAACTGAACCACACGACGTTAACGATCACATGAAAGTTCAACTTTTAGTACGAGCTTACCAAGTTCGAGGTCATCACATTGCAAAGTTAGACCCTTTAGGAATCATGAGTGCAGATCTTGATTCCTCAACACCAAGAGAACTTGATCCAAAGCATTATGGATTTACGGAAAAAGATTTTGACAGGCAGTTTTCGATAGGTCCAGGAATTTTACCTGCATTTGGTGAACCTGGTGAAAAAAAGACGCTTCACGAAATTATAGATATTTGCAAGAAAATCTACAGTAATACATTTTATTTAATTTATTTAATTTATTTAATTTATTCGATTCAATTTATTAATTTATTTAATTTAATTAATTAATTTATTTAATTTAATTTATTTATTTAACTGATTTAATCAATTAGGTGGTACCATTGGTATCGAATATATTCATATTCCTGATCGGGTTCAATGCGATTGGATTAGATCACGAGTGGAAATTCCTAAACCATATGATTATCCGTTAGGTAAATAAATTGATCTTCTTATTTCCGTTTTTATGTTATGGTACTTTAATTCAAATCATTAATATCATTAAATTGACCTAGATCAAAAAAGAATGATATTGGATCGCTTAATATGGTCCGATTCATTTGAAAGATTCGTTTCAACTAAATATCCAAACGAAAAACGTTTTGGTTTGGAGGGTTGTGAGTCTTTAATTCCAGGCATGAAAGCATTGGTAAGTGATTTCTCTAAACTTTCAATAATAAGAATTTGAAGGAAAACCTAACTAATTATTATTTTATTTTATTTTATTTTATTTTATTTATCTTTCATCTTGTAGATTGACAGATCAGTTGATCTGGGTATCGAATCAATTGTAATTGGTATGCCTCATCGCGGTCGTTTAAATGTACTGAGCAATGTTGTCCGAAAACCAAATGAATCCATATTTTCTGAATTCACTGGAACAGCCGAAGCAACTGATGAAGGATCGGGTGATGTAAAATATCATTTGGGAATGAATTATGATCGGCCGACACCATCCGGGAAACGGGTTCATCTTTCTTTAGCAGCAAATCCATCTCATTTAGAAGCAGTGGATCCTGTAGTTTTAGGTAAAACTCGAGCTCTTCAACATTACATGTATGATAATAAAGAACGTCATCGTTCCATGGCTTTGTTGTTACATGGTGATGCAGCCTTTGCCGCTCAAGGTGTAGTTTATGAGACCATCGGATTCCAAGATTTACCAAACTATACAACTGGAGGAACAGTTCATATTGTCGTTAATAATCAAATTGGTTTTACTACCGATCCTCGATTCGCTCGTTCAACACCTTATTGTACTGATATTGCAAAGGTTGTGAATGCACCTATATTCCATGTAAATGGAGATGATGTAGAGGGATTAACATTTGTTTGTCAGCTTGCGGCGGAATGGCGTCAAACTTTCAAGAAGGATGTTGTCATTGATATCGTTTGTTATCGAAAACATGGACATAATGAGGTCGACCAACCTAGTTTTACACAGCCAAGAATGTACCATCAAATCGCAAAGCAAATACCTACGCTTGATAAGTATGCAAAAAAACTTGCGGATGATAAAAGTTTCACAGCTGATGAAATTAAAAAGCATAAAAAATGGGTTTGGGATACCTTGGAAGAAAGTTATGCAAAAAGCAGAGATTATAAACCTACAAGTCGTGAATGGCTTTCAAGTTCTTGGCACGGTAAGAGAAAAAAAAAACTAATTGTATATGATTGATTGTATGATTAATTTGTGTGATTGATTGTATGATTAATTTGTGTGATTGATTGTATGATTAATTTGATTGAATGATTTATTTTGCATCATCTAAGGCTTCAAGTCACCTAAAGAGCTTGCCGATGAGATCACCCCCGTGTATCCAACCGGTTCTAAACATGAATTACTAAAACACGTTGGTGAAGTTATTAGCTCTTATCCAAAGAATTTTCACGTTCATCCAGGTCTGATAAGAATATTAAAGGCTAAGTTTAAATCTATCGATGAAGGAGTGAATATTGATATGCCCACAGCAGAAAGTCTTGCTTTCGGCTCTTTGCTTATTGAAGGAAAACATGTCCGTCTATCCGGACAAGATGTTGAACGTGGTACATTTTCGCAACGTCATGCTGTACTTCATGACCAAGAAAATGAAACTCAATATATTCCTCTGAATGACCTGAGACCGGGTCAGGCTCCATTTGTTGTTTGTAACTCATCACTTTCTGAGTATGGAACTTTAGGATTCGAACTTGGTTATTCATTAGTCAATCCTAATTCTCTTATCTTATGGGAAGCACAATTTGGAGACTTTTCCAATAGTTCTCAATGTATAATTGATCAATTTATTGCTTCTGGTGAAAAGAAGTGGCTTCAACGAACTGGATTGGTAATGTTGCTTCCCCATGGTTATGATGGACAAGGTCCCGAACATTCTAGTGGTCGAATTGAACGTTTCCTTCAACTTTGTGATGATCATCCTTATATTTATCCTTCGCCAGAAAAAATGGCACGTCAACATCAAGAATGTAATATGCAAGTTGTATATTGTTCTACGCCAGCAAATTATTTCCACGTTTTGAGGAGGCAAATTTATCGTGACTTTAGAAAACCAGTATGTAATTCTATTTTTTTTTTTTTATCTTAATTTTTAATAATTTATATACGTCATTATCTAACATTAAATGTTTTATAACATTTTATAATAGCTTGTTGCTTTTACATCAAAGAGTCTTCTTCGGCATCCAATGTCTCGATCTAACCTTATTGAGATGACTGGAAATGTAACATTCCAGCGATATATACCGGAACCTCATCCCGATCAACTTGCCCCTCCAGAAAAAATAACGCGACATGTTTTATGTTCTGGACAAGTTTATTATGCCCTTTTGAAGGCTCGTGATTTAAATAAGATAGATCACGTTGCTATTTCTAGACTTGAACAATTAAGTCCATTTCCATATGACTTGTTATCAAAACATATCGATAAATACCCAAATGCTCAATTAATATGGGCCCAGGAAGAACCTTTGAATCAAGGTGCATGGACATATGTAGCACCCAGGATGGGAACACTTATGAGTCATTCTGAACGTTATGAAGGTTTGTTAAAATTTATTATATCTTTCATTTACAACATGTTTATGAATATGGTTATTTAACTAAACCTAATTAATATTATTAATATTATTAATATTATTAATATTATTAATATTATAATAGGTAAAACCGTCAAGCCTGCAACCCGTCCACCGTTAGCGTCTCCCGCAACTGGTAACAAGAAACAACATATTCAAGAAGAACAAGATTTATTATCTCAGGCTCTTATCGGTCAGGTATTAAAACCACGAGAAGTTGTTAATGGGATACCTTTATGGATATAATTTACACCAAAATATTGAATTAGTTCTTTTATGAAAGAATTATTCCTTATTAGATTAATTTTTAGAACATAATTGTTATAGATAAAAGTTGAGTGAGAATTTGGGAGGAAATTTGTCATTAAATTTGTAAAATTGGAAGAATTTGTATAATAATAAGTTTTGTGTTTATGTACAATGTATTTTAAATATTTAAATATCTCATATTAACATATTTATTTTTTTCAAGCCAACATGTTTTAATTTATTATATAAAATAAAGATCCCTTGCGCGTTATGATTGCAAGGGCATAAAATGAATATTCCTGTTTAAAACTTCATTGAACGTTTAGAGTTCGAATAAGTAGAAAAAGAAGAAAACTTTTTTATCGAAGGTGTACAAATTTTATTTAAAATATACGCGACAAATGTCGTTCAATTACTAGAAGATTCAAAATTTTGACTTACTAAGCTTCAAACTGACGGACTAGTTTCGATTCGATTTATATCATAAAAAAACATACATTTGTAATTTTCGAGAATATTTTATTAAATAAAAGACTTAACTAGACTTTTTGTTTATAACACAACCCATAAACCCACCCCCTACTCTGCGAAAACTCATTTTATTTCTTGTTTCTAATGTTATTTTGTTTTATTTTTTCTTGTTATTCGCTTATTTTACTAGTCAAATTATCTAAAGCAACGCTTGTGTAACGAGATAATCAGGCCGATATGTAATGAAATTGGGGTCCGTTAAAGCGGAGTTAATCTATATATTGATCCATAATTGATAAATGTATCAAACTTTGTTAACTGTTAACTCCGCCATCCCCCGAAATTGGTAGTTCGATTTATCCCGTTGTCATCGTTGTGGCATCATCGATGCCATCACTCGTAGTTAAGTCTTGTAGTTTGGAGATAAATAGTTTTGGCACAATAGTAATTAGTTTAGAAATAGTAATTTTATTTTATTCACTTTTACGATCTTGTGTTAACATAAAATCTTGTTCGTCTTAATAAGAAATACAGGTTTGGTTTTAACCTTATAAAATGAAATTTGGTTACACATTCAACCAAGTCTAGACAAAAACGTAAGGCCTCGAAGAAAAATATTGTAGATATTAGCCATTCTAGTAAAGTTTATTTAAAATCTATATTAATTACTGGTATACCGAACTATTTGGAATTCTTTTTGACCATTCAATTGAATAGATCTACTTATTTTAAATCGTTACTTAATAGTATAAGTTAAATAATTAAATATTAACAAAGGTGAATTTGTTTGTTCAGGAAGTGCAACGTCCAATTTAAGCTTAAATCAAACGACAAAAAAATACAGAGAGCGAAAACTGTACTTATGCTATTTACGTTTATGCATACAATGCCGCCGAAAGTTATTAATGTATCTTAGTGACGTAACAAATTCATTCAAAATAACCAAAAAGATGAGATTTCATTATCTTTACATAAATGTACATATAACAATTGAACTAAAAATAATTATAAAAAATATAGAGTCTTAATTTTCTTTAAAAAAGTAGGTGCTTCTATAACCTAAAAATAAATCTGTCGGATCTTTGTTTATTAATTCTTATATTTATTTTTAGTTTTTGTGTTCTTTGATCTAGGGCTGATTTTTTTTTTTTGTCATGAGGGAATCTTAAATATGGTATTTTATAGAAACTCATTTTTCAATTAATTAAATTAAATTAGATTAGATTAGGTTTCACCATTTTAATTTCTAAAATGAGTAACAATAATAACCTCATCTTATACCATTATTAACGTGTTCAAAAAAAAAAAAAAAAAGTTCGGGAAATCGACGTTGACAATAGTAAAAAAATGACGATGATTTTTTATTTCCAATTTTGGTTCCTAGGGGGATATTCTAACTACATCTGTATTCTTGTACTTTACGCCACCTTAGTTCCGACCAATTTAGAAATTTTATGCAGGGTTATATTGGGTAGATGCATTAATTGACATTGAGTTTTCAAGAAGAATATTATTATTTTTATTATTATTTTTAAGTAAACATCCGTTCATTTATTTTCTTGCTAACTTTTTTCATTTGTTCACATGATTAAATGATTTTCTCACTCATTGAGATTTTTTTCAAGAAACCTCAATTTGTTAATTTTTAATATGGGCTGAATATTGCCTTTGTGAATGTGTCTAGTGGCTATAGATTAAAGAAGAAATTTCTCCGTTGTTATTTATGTGTTACTAATTTAAAAAATACTCATTATTGCATTTTTTTAAAAAAATTAATTACGGCATAAGACGATTCTTAAATATGGATGAATTTGTTTTCTAAATGATGTCGTTGCAGGTTACCATGCTTCTGTCTTACCAGTTGTATCCTCATTCAAAAAAAACTAAACATTTCTGTGTTCTCAAATCTGCCTATATCAAGACTGAATTTTGATTCTGTAAAAAATTTAGAGAATACGAGTTCTTCTTGTATCTCTTTCATTGAATTCTATACTAGTGAACGTCCTTTTTCATTAGTTATAAAGTTCATGAGCTCAGAGCTCTTTGCCAAAATGCTTCCAAGATATTGGAAAGGGTTATGTTCTTTAGAGCATGGATTTGTTGCGATTTTAATATTAAGTTTATTAATAAATCTATCTTATGCTGCCAATCAAACATATACACCTTCTGGGGACATTCCGGGATTAAAAGTAGTTCAAGGAGATACTTATAATAAAGGCACGATTTTACTACGACTTAAGCAAATAACTACAGATATATGTGAACCTGCAATATTTGTGCGCCTTTTACATCCAAATAATACTTGGACAATATTAAATTTATTTCCTAAAGAGATATCTACAGAAAACTTTTGCACCCCTTATAAAAAAAAAAGAAGTTTACTAGAATCTAATGAAGAGCATAAAAAGCATAAAAGGCATAATAAGAATAAGAGTAAAGAATGTTCATCGACTACGACAACTTCAAAATGCTCATCGACTACGACAACTCCAAAATGTACATCGACTACGACAACTTCAACATGTA
>PQFF01000277.1:305477-340511 GCA_003547095.1 Diversispora epigaea | reverse complement strand
CAAAATGTACATCGACTACGACAACTTCAAAATGTACATCGACTACGACAACTTCAAAATGTACATCGACTACGACAACTTCAAAATGTACATCGACTACGACAACTTCAAAATGTACATCGACTACGACAACTTCAAAATGTACATCGACATCAACGACTTCAAAATGTACATCGACGACAACTTCAAAATGTACAACGATCCCAACAACTTCAAAATGCACGACACCAACAACTCCAAAATGTACAACCACGACTTCAAAATGCACAACGACAACTTCAAAATGTACAACGATCCCAACAACTTCAAAATGTACAACGACACCAATATCAAAATGTACAACATCGACAACATCAGAATGTACTACTCATTTAAAACCGACCAGTCATCACAATAGCAAAACTTGTACTTCCAAAGTACCAACTATTCATCCAACTTATCACAATAGCAAAACTTGTAGTTCCAAAGTACCAACTATTCATCCAACTTATCCAACTTATCATCCAACTTATCCAACTTATCATCCAACTTATCCAACTTATCATCCAACTTATACTAAACCTAAACATACTTATTCAACAAAACCTTGCACGACCAAAACAACTAAAGCAACTAGTGGCGAATGTGGCGGGCATGGAAAGATCACTGTCACAAAAACCATAATAATCTCAACTGGCGGTGATGGTGACGTAACAACTGTCACAAAGACGATTGGTGGAACAACTGTCACTAAAGTTGTGGGTGGCGCAACAACTGTCACAAAGACGATTGGTGGAACAACTGTCACTAAAGTTGTGGGTGGCGCAACAACCGTCACTGAAGTTGTAGGTGGAACAACTGTCACTAAAGTTGTGGGTGGCGCAACAACCGTCACTAAAGTTATAGGTGGAGGCACAGGTGGCGTAATAACTGTCACAAAAACAATTGGAGGAAAAACTGTCACCGAAGTTATAAGTGGAGGCGGAACAACTGTCACTGAAGTAACAACGATGATAATACCCGTACATATACCTGTCACAAAAACATTTGAAACAGTTGTCACAGAAACGGTAGTAACTTCAGTTAATGGAGAAACTTCAACGATATTGGTGCCTATCACACAAGTTCATACTACAATTATCGGTGGTGGCACAGAAACAATAGTAACTACAATTAATGGCAAAACTACGACACTAATAATACCTGTGCCCGTCACACAACCAACAAATGTGCCCGTCACACAACCAACAAATGTGCCCACCACGCAACCAGCAACACCCGGCGAAACAACAATAATAGTGGTACCAGGACCTAGTGGTGGCGTTAGCACAATAACAACTACAATTAGCGGTCAACTCACGACAGTACCAGTGGAAACCACAATTAATGGTCAACTCACAACTGTAGTATTAACCACTACAGTACCAGTAATACCGATATCTAGTGAAAAGACAATAGTTACTACAATCAATGGTCAACCCACAACAATTTACACTACTGCGCCATTTATACCTGTTGGTCCAACTGGACCTGTTTCGACTGGCGAAACTACAATTGGTGGAACTCCAACTAAATTCATAACAACCATACTAACGACCGGAGAAATTGTTTCGACTGGAGAAACTACAATTGGTGGAACTCCAACTAAATTCATAACAACCATACTAACGACCGGAGAAACTGTTTCGACTGGAGAAACTACAATTGGTGGAACTCCAACTAAATTCATAACAACTTTACCAATGACTGTTTCGACTGGAGAAACTACAATTGGTGGAACTCCAACTAAATTCGTAACAACCATACCAACGACCGGAGAAATTGTTTCAACAATCGAAACTACAATTGGTGGAACTCCAACTACATTCGTAACGACCATACCAACGACCGGAGAAATTGTTTCGACAATCGAAACCACAATTGGTGGAACTCCAACTAAATTCGTGACAACTTTACCAATGACGACCGGAGAAACCGTTTCGACGTACGAAACTACAATTAACGGAACTCCAACTACGGTAACAACTACGAATAAGATAAAAACTAGTACAACATCGGGAACAACATCGGGAACAACACCGACATCTACTCAACCTACGACACTTCCCTCTGTTAATGGAACAGTTATTGTACCCAACAATCACTATGGCTCTTCCCTTGTAATCAATGTATACGCTATATCAACTCAATATATTCTTATAACATATTATTGTGATCTCCCTAAGTCCACTAAAATATGCGGTTTAATAATAGATTGGTCGGGTAACACCCAAACGTAAGTTTGATTTTTAGGTAACTTGATTCTGTTAAAGAATAAGTAATTTATTATAATTTGTTATTATTATCATTTTGTAGAGTTATCGATTTTGGAGAAGTATGTACATCCAGCCAAATTATCAAAAGCGTTGATGATAATTATGGGTTCATACGAGTTTGTTTCAAAAACGAAACTCGAAATTTAATTTGGACAACATATCCTGCGCCGTAAGTTTTTTTTCTCATAATAATTAATATTTACGATAAAAAAAAATTGACAATATTATTAAATTTATTAATTTAGTAATCCAAATACTGAATACAAGCCTCTTTGTAATGGCACGATATCTGCTAATATTACTGAATTCGATTCTAAAACAACACATGTTTTCTCGGTTGAAAATGGAAAATATGGAATAGTCATTGCCATAAATGAATCTTCATCTACTTATTTAGATTTATATTGGATTAATACTAATTGTGAAATTAATGGACCTTTCAAGATGATGTTAGATAGTACTTCCTTAACATTAATTGAAATATATCAATGTAATATGGCTTATCAATCCTCAGGATATAATTGTTTAATTTACATTGGAAACTTTGAATTTATCAATATTGTGTTCTTCTATAAAGGAACTGTTAATGGAACTACTACTTTCACTATAGATGTTCCAGATAAAAACCCATTTTGTGCTATGACATTATATCATGGAGGGTATATTGTATTAGTAGAAACAGTATCTAATATTACAGAAATTACAGGACTTGTAGTTAGTAATGAAGGGGAACTTAATTCAACTGGTTGGGGACTTCCAGATATTTATAAATATCTTCCTATCTCAGGAGTAACTTATGAAAATACAGTTTGGGCTGTTTCTGTTTCAAATACTCCCAATTCTTATTATAATTATACTTACGAAAGTTGGTCAATTGTGAAATCCACTTCATTATCAGATTATGGAGGTAAGATAATTAATTGAATAATAGAATCAAGAAGAGAAAGAATAATGAAATGTTGTTTAATAATAATATTAATATTAATATTAATATAAATATATTTTTATTTTATAGTAATTTCAATATATGGCACTTCAGTTTACTCCACTTCACCAGCTAACAACGCGATTATTGAAATTAATACTTCCGTGATAATTATTACCTATAATTTCCCAATTTCAAATTCTTCGGGATATATTTACATCTATTTTTCAGATGAAACTATACCACGTTTCAAATCGGAATCGAACAATACTCAATTTATAGTACACACATCAGGATCACCAACATTGAATATAACAATCCCTCAAGGAGTTATTTGTTCTCAAAATTCAACTTACCATTGCTCAACTGATGATGGTTTTGTACGTAATCCCTCTACCGAACAAGATTTAATTGGAACTTCATGGCAATTTAATACAAGTAATTATTATTATTACATTTCCATTTGTTGAATATTTATTCTATTTTATATATATATATTTCTTATAATTTAACATGATATTTTATAATATTTCGATTATTTAGGCCAAATCGATGTTAGTGGTGGTGGGAAAATCAGTGTTATCATATTATTGATCCCTGATGCTACGAAGATTTATGTAGACTACTCTTCTAAAGAGAAACTTGTATTTATTAATAATTTACGTGAAAATATTGCCACCGCCCTTTATTGTAGTTTAGACCGTCTTAATATTCCTATCAAATGGCAATACAAACGTAATACTAAATATGAAAACATCTTCCTGAGAGTTGATTTTTCTGAAGCAAATAACGCTTCTGAAATAGGAGGAGAACTTCTTGCCTCAAACTTGGATTCTTTAATAAAGAACGGTGAATTTACGATTATTTCACAATTAAATTACACCAAAAATCTTGATCATCCTTATGGAGCTCACAAGACACGTAAGTTTATAGATTTATTAATTTGGTGATCATTTTACAATTATTATAATTGTTATTAATAAATTAATATATATTCTTTTAATTACGTAGATAAATTATGGCATGATTATTGGTGGTTACTTCTCATATTTCTTTTCATATTGTTTTTATTATTTGCCATATGGATCTTTATGTGCCGTAGACATAAAAAGGTAATTTTTAAAAAAATCTTTATTAATGGTGTATTTGTTTCAATCTTCCCGCCAATTTTCTAATCGAATCATCATCATTATTCTTAATCTTTATTTCTAGGAATGCGAGAAAGAAAATTCGCAAAAGAGAGGAGGACCATTCTTTGCTGTTTTCTTGGGGACATTTATTTTGATAGATTTTATATTAGACATTATATTTATAATTTTACACGGGCAAGATAAAAGATGGCTCTTCCCAACCAGGTATGGATAAAATAACGAAATTTAATTGTTTTCGTATCCACTATTATCATTTTTGCTAATATTTGCTAATATTTTATTGATTTTTTTTACAGCATTGTGTTTTTGGTAGTTCCAATTGGCTTTTGTATTATATCTACATTCTTTTTTATTAGTCGAGAATTAAAAAAAAATGAAAAATTTGCTAGATGGTGGTCGCAAAATAGCAAGACTGCTTTAATAATTACCATTTTCTCGACAATTGATACAGAATATTTGTGTATTTTATATTCGTACGTTGGTGGTTATAAATTATATAGAGCTCCATTTGAACAAAAGACAAAAAGAAATATTATTATTGTAACTGTATTAATGACAATTATTGAAGATATTCCACAACTTATATTTTTGGTTAGTTTTTTATTAATTTATTTATTTATTAATTTATTTGATTAAGTTATTGACTGATTTATGAACTAATTATTTGTAACCTTTTCTTTAAACATAATAGAGCATTTACCAAACAGTTTATGTTGTCCCGAATATCGTTCCCATTTTAACATTAATTTCATGTATCTTTATTATAATACTTAAGATACTATTCCTGATTTTCTTCTATGATTATTCATACAGTAAGGAATTGGTGAATCATCAAAATACTAAAAATGTTGCAACTTTTGATGATGGAAATCAGAATTTAGGTGGCAGAGATGATGTAAGTGTAGGTGGAGCACATTTTGCACCTGATACAGATACACATGAATTACGAAGATATCATACACCACCACCTCCACAACAACCACCACCACCAACACAATATCAGAATCATCCACATTCACAACATCAACATCCATTACCATCACTTCCACATCAACAACATCCTCAACAACCACATCCTCAACATGATAATTTTACAGGTAAAAATGATTAACTTTACATATTATATTATATGTATGTATTTATTTATTTATTCTATATAATTTATTAATATTTTATCATTTTATGTTTTATAATTTATTTATAGTTAAAAAAAGTGAATCTTCACTAAAAAACATGACAGGAGGAGGAGGAATTCTATTTGGAGAAAGTGATAATGGTGGATATTCGACGTCAAGTAAACAAAAACAAGGACCAAGTGGACCATTAGTAACTAAAACTGGACAAGATGAAATTACAGAAATTGAAAATATTGGTTATGTGACTGAAACTATTACTACCAAAACTTCGGCGGATGGTAAAAAAGTAACATCTATAACTACAGATGAAACATCAGATCCAAGGTCATTTACTCATGGAAGTTCTTTAATTCCCTCTTCTCAAGAAATTTCTGGAAAAGCAACACATTATACTAGTACTCAGGAAATTCCCGGAGAAACAACATATTATACTACTACTACCAGTACTCAAGAAATTCCTGAAGTAACAACATATTATACTACTCAAGAAATTCCTGGAAAAACAACACATTATACCAGTACTCAGGAAATTCCCGGAGAATCATATTATACTACTACTACTACTACTACTAGTACTCAAGAAACTCCTGAAGTAACAACATATTATTCTACTCAAGAAATTCCTGGAAAAACAACATATTATACTAGTACTAAAGAAATTCCTGGAGAAACATATTATACCAGTACTCAAGAAATTCCTGGAGAAACAACATATTTTACTAGTACTAGTACTCAAGAAATTCCTGGAAAAACAACACATTATACTACTGGTCAAACTGAAGTAGCTGAAACCACAACAGTAGTTGAGACTATAACCACAGATGGGGGGACAACAACAAAAACCAAAACTTTTAGAAATAATTAGGACTTTGAGAAACAATTAGAACTTTGAGAAAATAATTTATTTATTTTTGTTTTTTTTTATTCTTCTTTAGATTTATGAAAATTGTGATTTATTATTATTTTATATATTATAAGTGTATATTTAGTTTTAATTAATGACTGTTTTGTTGTAGTATTTTTTTTTAATTATTTACTCTCAAATCTTTAATTTTACAAATTTTGGAGTGAATGTTTTGTCACTAGGCAGATTTTTTATTTTTTGTGGTTCCTTGTTTTTAGGATGGGCAGTTTTATTAAAGACAATTTTTATGTATTTCGATTTATTTTACTTGACTCAATAAAATCTCTATTTTGACGTTTTTATTTTTTTTTTTTTTTTATCTTTTTTTTTGTGTAATGATATTATTACTNAGTACTAGTACTCAAGAAATTCCTGGAAAAACAACACATTATACTACTGGTCAAACTGAAGTAGCTGAAACCACAACAGTAGTTGAGACTATAACCACAGATGGGGGGACAACAACAAAAACCAAAACTTTTAGAAATAATTAGGACTTTGAGAAACAATTAGAACTTTGAGAAAATAATTTATTTATTTTTGTTTTTTTTTATTCTTCTTTAGATTTATGAAAATTGTGATTTATTATTATTTTATATATTATAAGTGTATATTTAGTTTTAATTAATGACTGTTTTGTTGTAGTATTTTTTTTTAATTATTTACTCTCAAATCTTTAATTTTACAAATTTTGGAGTGAATGTTTTGTCACTAGGCAGATTTTTTATTTTTTGTGGTTCCTTGTTTTTAGGATGGGCAGTTTTATTAAAGACAATTTTTATGTATTTCGATTTATTTTACTTGACTCAATAAAATCTCTATTTTGACGTTTTTATTTTTTTTTTTTTTTTATCTTTTTTTTTGTGTAATGATATTATTACTATTACTATGTCATATACTTTTCATCTCTCGTAATAATATTTAATAATATATAAATATTTATCTTTTATTAAAAATAGCGAACGGGTCCTCCGTTTGATTATGTTATTCTATCATTTCTAGAAAAATCGTTTTATCCTACTCCATAAATTTTACAATTTTTACGGAATTCTAATAACTAACAGCCGACTATATTTTGCCTTATCCGGATTGTTCCTTATCTTGCTATTCCTTATGTGTAATTAACAATCAATAACACGATAAACAGATCTACAAAATAACAATTTATTTTAATTATTCTAAAATAAAATAAACAGTTTATGTATATATAATAAATAGATATTCCAAAAATAAAACACCAATAAGGAAATAACAAATTTGTCTCGTCATCGGATCACCTATCAATTATAACAGTACATCTGTTGTTGTTATTATTCGTATTTCATTTATCAAAATTTTTAAATTCGGAGTTTACTTTAAATTTTCATTCATTTTATTACTCAATCATTTCCACCCATCTATTTTTTCTTTATTAATTCTCATTAACTTTTATTTCCCAATAAGAAAAAATAATTATAAACCAGAATAATTACTAGAATTATCAAAAAAAAAAAAATAATCAAAAAAATAATTTTTAGCGACGACATTAAACGAACAAAACGACAGGAAAAAAAATGTATTCTTCTTGATAAATATAGAATTTTATTAAATTATCAAATTTTTAAATTTATTTATTTTCATTTAATTTCATTTGTATTTCTCACCAAAGGATTTTAATAATTTGACAATAAAAAAAAAAGATATAATCCATACAATCCGTTCTTTTGTTTTCAAATTGTAATTATTATCATATAATGGATAATGCCGGAAAATTTTGGGCTGGTAAAATTATATTTACTATTATTATATTATATATGATAATTAACAAAACAAAACATCCAAAACTTAAATTATTATTATTGAATATTTTATTTTAGAATTGGATAATTTATTATCACAAGGAGAACATGATCAAGATATGGCACGAAAGTCCATAGATTTATACATTAATGTTATGGCAAAGTATGAAGGTATTTTCAAATATACCAATTTTTAAATAATGACAACAAGATTTCAATTTTACTTAATTTTTTTCTTTTCTCTTTTTTTTTTTTTTAAGATGATTACCTGAAAACAGAAATGGATTTCAAAAAATGTTGTTATGCATTATTGGATTCACGCACGTTTCAAATGTTTTTAAATAAAACTATAGAACATTTGATCCATCTTGCAGTTATGCATATTGACTTCAAAGAATTGTGGGTGATATATAACATTTTGTTTCTTGCGGGCNTATTATCATATAATGGATAATGCCGGAAAATTTTGGGCTGGTAAAATTATATTTACTATTATTATATTATATATGATAATTAACAAAACAAAACATCCAAAACTTAAATTATTATTATTGAATATTTTATTTTAGAATTGGATAATTTATTATCACAAGGAGAACATGATCAAGATATGGCACGAAAGTCCATAGATTTATACATTAATGTTATGGCAAAGTATGAAGGTATTTTCAAATATACCAATTTTTAAATAATGACAACAAGATTTCAATTTTACTTAATTTTTTTCTTTTCTCTTTTTTTTTTTTTTAAGATGATTACCTGAAAACAGAAATGGATTTCAAAAAATGTTGTTATGCATTATTGGATTCACGCACGTTTCAAATGTTTTTAAATAAAACTATAGAACATTTGATCCATCTTGCAGTTATGCATATTGACTTCAAAGAATTGTGGGTGATATATAACATTTTGTTTCTTGCGGGCAAAGAAAATTCAATAAATTTCAAATTAATGTCAAGTTTTAAAGAAATGAATTTTATTTTCAAATTAAAACAAAATATTTGTGAACTTGAAGAAGGTATATTATGATTTTTTGTTATTGTTGATTCTAATTGATTTTAATCGTTTTCTTTTCCTTTAATTTATTAGGACACCGAGTACAGAAGATTTCTGTAAATTTGTTATTTGAAATTTGTCGTATTCAACGTTTATCACAAAATGAAATTTGTAATAATTGATTCTTTTTAATTTTTATATTTTTTTTTTATATTTCTACACACATTTTATATTTAATATTTCTTCTTCATAATCTTCTTGTGTATATTTAGATATGATTGATGAATCATTTTTAAATCATCTCCTTGATATCGTAGAAAACACGAGAGATGAAGTAGATGAAACATTTAACTATTCAATTATTCGTCTTATAGTAAGAAATTATATATACATATACATTTTATGATATTTTTTACATTTCTCTAATATATATATTTTTTTCTTTCAAATAGCTGTCATTTAACGAGCAATTCATGGCTCATCAAGCAACTTATCAGAATTTCGATGATGATTTGAATCACAATACATTATTAAAAGTATTGTCAACGCGTTTTGGAACTAGCAAAACATTTGGTGAAAATGTGATATTTATGCTTAATCGTGAAGGTAAATAGATTTATTATTTTTTTGTAAAATTATTAAAAACACATTTAATACATTTATTCATATATTTCGTTTTCTCTTTAAATATAGTTGAACCTCATATACAAATGCTTATATTAAAATTGTTGTATAATATTTTCAATGCGCCTGAAACTTATGAATATTTCTATACAAATGATTTATGTGTCTTGATTGATGTGTTCATACGAGAATTATATGATTTACCTGAAGAAAGTGAAGCAGTAAGTATAAAAAAAGTAAACACTATATTTCTTTAAATAAAATTTCTCAAATAAATTTCCTCTTTAAATAACTTACATCTTTAAAATTTCAGCTTCGACATTCATATCTTCGAGTACTTTATCCACTTATCACCAATACACAATTATTTCAAAATAGATATAAAAAACATCATATATATAGTTTATTGCTAGATTTAATTGGGTTCACTACAAAACAATTTAAACCTATATCTCCTACTACTCAAAGATTAGTTGATAGATGTTTATTGGCTGAATATTTTGAAGGAATTTCTCATACAAAAACTACTATCAATGATAATAAGAATAATAAGAATTGTCTTCCCATTACACCAAATTCAATTGCATTTCCAATTAATACTATTGACACAACTAACAGAACTACGACTTCAACAACTACAGGAAATAATGGTGTGAATCTACAAGGGAAATTTCTTCGCGCGACATTTTAGAAATTATATTATAATAATAATAGAAATTAGATACATTATAAGAATATATATATACATATAATAGTGTTGATAATAATAATAATATTCACACTCATATAATCTTATAATAATTTTTTTTTTGAGAACTAGAATGATTTTTAAAATATTTGTACTTTTTTATTTTTTTTTTCCTTTTTTTTTGTGAAAAATCTATATCTAATCTACGGAAGAATAAGGGGGAGAATGTTAATAAATAATTATAATTATTTTGAGAACTTAATATATTTTTCGATTTTTATTGGTAAATCGGTCTAACGCCGTAGAAGGTTTATTGTCATCTATTTCGTCATTTGATCTCTTTTTTCGACGTGCTTCTTTTTCTTTTTCAATTCTTTGTTGTATTTTCAGTTTTCTTTCATCAATTACATTTTTCTGTTTCTTGCGAAGATATTTTTTTAGTGAATTGTTTTTTCCACGTGTCCTATTACGTGATTCCTGCTTTTTAGAACCATTTTTGAGTCCTTCCTCCTCTTCTTTTCTCTCTTTAGCTAACATCTCTCTTGAAGCTCTATCGACTTTACCAATAAATGTAGGATCCAACGTAATCATTTCGGGTTGAATCTGAAAATATTTATTAAGATTTATATCAATAATTAATTAATTGAATTGATAATGATTATATTTAATTATCCTTACCTTATCTAAAAGACTATGCACTTCCGATTCCTGCCTTTGTTTTTTGGTCTGAAATGGATTTGCTTCTAAGCTATCAATATTTGGTTCCCCGGATCCTATTATTATTATTAATAATTAATTAATTAATTAAAGATTTTAATTTTCTTATAAAAAAAAAAATAAAGTGTTATAATTGTTATAATTTTTTTTTAAAAAATAAAATTTTTTACCTGGTATTAATATACTTGAAATACCATTTGAATGACCAATCCCAAGAACATCTTCATAAGGACAAAAATTAATATCTTGTATTTGAGTTCCCTCTTGTAAATGATTCATATACGGTGATTTTTGTTTTGTTTTGAAAGCATCTTTCCATACCTTTTTTAAAATTAAAAAAAAAAGAAAATATCATAAATATTATAAATCATAAATATCATAAATAAATTTCATAAATATTGCCATTTAACACTTACAGTAACATGAGGTCCCCATCCGACTCCTAAAAGACCTAATTGTGATATTGATAACGAAGAGACGGATGTTCGAGTATAATAATCTTGTAAACATTTATAAGTTCGAACATCCCATAATTTTAATCGACCATCTAAACCAGCTGATGCCATATATGTTCCCGTGTGATCTATTGCGAGAGCTTTTACTGGTCCCCGATGAGTTAACATTTTTACTAGAGGTGTTGACATGTTTGGAGACCATAATGAAACTGTGCCTATACATTTATATAAATAATATAAATATATAAATATAAATAATATAAATATAAATAATATAAATATATAAATATAAATAATAAATATAATATAAAATGAAATTTTAATCAGATAGAAAAATCGATTAATAATTGGAATTTACCATTTGTATGTCCTAAATGTATTATGGCATTCCATGGGTTTTGTGCCATCACATCACATTGACCTAATTTAGTTCTCAATTCTGTCACTAATTTCCCAGTAGATGTATCCTGATATTTCAACCAACCCGCATTACCCTAAGAATTAAATTATTATTTAAATTTTTATTATGAAAATTAAATAATATAATAAAATATAATAAAAATCTATTTTATGTACCACTGAAACTAATAAAAAATGATACGGCAAAAATTCAATTTTATTCACTTCAATATGATTTTTAAGTTTATGTATTTCAAGTCCATTCTGATCATATATAAATACATATTTCTTTTGTGCTGCGGCAAAGAAAAGCTCATTATGTAGCCATCTATTATATGAATAATAATAAATACAATATTTTTTTTTTAGAGAAAACAATGGTAGAATATATAAAATATATAATAAATTTTTAACTACTTACTTAACATCTCGAACAGTCTCTTTAACATATATCTCGCATCCCTTTTTATTTGATTGCCAATCGAAGGTTGCCAAATGACCTTTACGTCCTCCTATGATCATATTTCTTTTTTTTAAAAAAATTATTTTAAATTTTTAGTATATCGAATTTTAATTATTATCAAAAAATCATCATAATCTATTTTCTATATTACCTTCCATTTCGTGTATAATCCAATGAATATGCCCCAAATGTCTTTAAATCTAAATCAAATATCTAAAATTTCAATCATTATTTAACACATTTATTATTTTTATTTTTCAAATTCCATAAAAAAAAAAAAAGATCAAATGAAAAAAAATAAATAAATAAAAATAGTATGGTTAAAAACCTTTAAAGAAGTAACTTCATCCCCCAAATTTTCTTTTAATTTTTTTTGCGTTATATTAAACGTCTTCTCTATTCCTTCGGCCTCCAAAAATCTTTAATATAAAAATTTCAATATTAGATAATTATAAACTTACAGAGTGGATTACATATATTAATTATTAATTAATAAGTTTTACATACCCAGGTTCCTCCACTAACAAAATTTCATAATTTGCTGCCTTTTTAGCCGCATCTTCTGACCTCTTTTCCACACGCTCTAACGTGCTCCTCAACCCCTTTTTTTTTATTTTCTATTGAAACAAAAAAAAATTTTTGAATTATAAGTAAATCAACCTTTGAATTTTAATTTAAGAATGATAATTCACCTTCAATTTCTTGGTCCCCAAATTTCCTTCGGCTGGCCTTATATATTTGGTAACATTGATATTATCAATCATTTCTTCTATTGTTTCTTTTGTTTCGTTTGCCATTTTTTTTGAATACGATAACAAAAATTCAATTTTGATGTTGATCAAATCGATCATTTTTAACGATAATCGATGTAACATTTTTAGTTTGTGATACATAAAAAATAATAAATAAAACCGAACTTTTTGACGTCCGAGAACGGAGGAATTAGTAGATAAATTCTTCTACTCCCATCGTCGTTGTTATTATTAGACACCATTTTATGATGTATATAATTATTATTTTCGCCAAACGAATACAATAATAATTTTAGTAAAGAATAGAAAAAAAATTAGCATCTTTGATATTTTTTACCAAAGAAAAATAATGATTCTTCTGCGGTACTTAGTTTAAAATAAAAACTTTTAATTTACCACGTGATCCTTATAAAGGAGATGTTAACACTAAAAGAAAATAATCAGTTAAAAATGTTCTATCTATACTATATACATAAACAATAATTATTACATTTATTTTCAGTGAAGAAATAATCATAATATATAATTATATTACGTTTTCGTAGCATTAAATGAAGATGTTTATGAATTTGATAGTGATGGTAAAGATGTTATTTCTTTTACTAATTTTCAACCACATTAATGCTTATACACATTCGAAAAGAAAGATTGTTATGAAACTTCTTGTTTTCTCAATGTTTTATCTTGCAAAAATAGTATCGTCAGAAAAATAAATGATATTTTGGCACAGTACGTTGTACGGAATAAAATGCTGTACATTGTGGGCGACATTGTACAATACAAAAATTGATAGATCGATTTATGGATTCAAAGATCGTTGGTAATATTTAATGGAAGTACATGGATTTTATAGATATTTTAGATCTCAAAAACTAGCCCAAAAACCAAACTTTATTCATTATTTTTTAAAAAAAACAAATTCAGCCAAAAAAAAAACAATTGAAAGATACATTGGAAAAAATTAAATGGAAAAGAAAAGACACATCTGATATCCAACTTGTGTATACAGTAAAAAGGAATTGATAAAGGAGAGAGACAAGGGAGATAGTTTAACAGCGTTTAGAGCGGAACATCATTCTACATAATAAAGAGAGAGAACGAACAATGGACAAGACAGGAAAAAGGGAATATGGGGAGAGATACACTAGAGAAAGAAAAAACCATTCACGAAACAACTTTATATAAGAAAAAAAGGTAAATAAAAAAAAATAAAAAATTATATACAAAAAAAATGTATTAAAAAAATATCTACATAAAATTAAATTATCACTACCATGAGTAGTGAGTTTTTACTATTATTACTAATTTTAACACATTAGTAGTAGTAGTAGTATGGTTTGGCTTCAGCATCACGTTTGTAGTAGTAGTAGTATGGTTTGGCTTCAGCATCACGTTTGTAGTAGTAGTAGTATGGTTTTGCTTCGGCATCACGTTTGTAGTAGTAGTAGTATGGTTTGGCTTCGGCTTCAGCGTCACGTTTGTAGTAGTAGTAGTATGGCTTGGCTTCTGCTTCAGCGTCACGTTTGTAGTAGTAGTAGTATGGCTTGGCTTCTGCTTCGGCGTCACGTTTGTAGTAGTAGTAGTATGGCTTGGCTTCTGCTTCGGCGTCACGTTTGTAGTAGTAGTAGTATGGCTTGGCTTCGGCATCACGTTTTTGTTCGTTGGCATCACGTTTGTAGTAGTAGTAGTATGGTTTGGCTTCGGCTTCAGCGTCACGTTTGTAGTAGCAGTAGTATGGTTTGGCTTCGGCTGCAGCGTCACGTTTGTAGTAGCAGTAGTATGGTTTGGCTTCGGCTGCAGCGTCACGTTTGTAGTAGCAGTAGTATGGTTTGGCTTCGGCTTCAGCGTCACGCTTGTAGTAGTAGTAGTATGGTTTGGCTTCGGCTTCAGCGTCACGTTTGTAGTAGTAGTAGTATGGTTTGGCTTCGGCTTCAGCGTCACGTTTGTAGTAGTAGTAGTATGGTTTGGCTTCGGCATCACGTTTTTGTTCGTTGGCATCACGTTTGTAATAGGGCTCTAAATGATTTTAGAGATCATTAAAATTAGTATTAAGATACAAATTATTTTGATATTTCAAATCAAAAAAAAAGAACAAACCTGCAATAACAGACGCGATGAGCAAAGTAACCAAGAAACAGATTACTGCGAATTTCATTTTGTAGGATTTTTTTTTGTTTATTATGTTTATTTTGTACTTTTGATGATTGTTTGAAACGAGGTGAGGAATCTTACAGAGTGGATTTCGGCGGTTTATATAGAGATTTCGAAACATATAGCACAAATAAAAAACTTATGAATCAGATATTTAATCTATTAGAGAAGAATAGACAATTTAATTCCAAAGCCTCTAATATTTTTAATTAATATTTTTATTAAAAATCTTTGCCAACGTTGTCTCGAAGCCACGTAAATATAAGCCTAATGTTTTTAAATAAATAGTAAACAAAACAATAAAACCTTAGCCTCCTAAATATTTATAACGATCGCAGGATATCTTCTATCTCGCGATCGCTTTATGTTTCCAATCTTTAATTACTTTGCGAATTCTTCGTTTTTCGATATTCATATATAATTTATCGAATATCATTTTTTGTTTAGTAATAAAATCGAATCGAAATAAAATCTTGTTAAGGCAAATTAAGGCAAATTAAGACAAATTCGAATGTATTTGTTTAATGCAAGCCTTTCGGATATTATTAAAACCAATTAAAAAGCCCCATTAAATTGGTGTTAAATGCCACAATACGGAAATAATGGGTTTTTTGTTAATGTTAATAAATGCCACGAAATAATTTTTTGCCAAAAAGACGATATATGTTTGTTTCGGCTAAGTAAGGCTGTAGATTCAAATATATATATAAACAATAAAAACAATAAACAATAAATAAATAAATCATCGCCACATCAAAACGATATGAGGCGAAGCATCGACGGCGAAATCAACAATTAAAACGTTAACTTTATTTGGGGAAATTATTACGAATCGGACGAAGAAATTACTTACACTCGTTCTCGAGACTAAATCAATCTGTCTTACAGTAATATAAAATTTATTAATCTTAAGATTAAATCATCATTATCTCGAGATTCACAACAGCCACACCACACTACCGTAGTTGGTATCACTGCCACATTTAAAAAAGATAAAAAATTGCGTATCCAGCTATCCATAAAATCTATTCGAATGTATTAAACATCCACCATAAATGCGTTGAGCAAAAATATTGTTTTCACTAGAAAGGGTTGGTTCTTTTATGAAGCCTCATTAATGCGTTGAGTAAATTTTTGCTTTTTGTTTCTTAGAAATATAATTTCGCTAGAAAAGGTTAGTTTCTTTACACTGTATAATGAAGCCTCATTAATGTACTGATGCGCTGAGTAAAATCGTAAAATCTTTGCTCTTGTTAAAATATAGTTTCACCGGAAAAGGTTAGTTTCTTTAAATTTGTTCTTATTATTTACTGTAAAGCCGCAAGGTAATCCTTGTGAGAAGTGTTCAGTAGTAATTTGCCTTATCCTTCTAAATCTACCAAAAGGGTTCTAATAATATTTTCATGAAAATCACAGTTTATTTGATTTATTTAATATATTAAAATGAAAAAAACAATTCTGCAAAATAAGATAATATGTAATATGCAATTTCGTAAATAATGATATTTGGTTAATAAATTCATTATCTTATTTCGCGATTTGGTATTTACAACTATTATTTTATTTACCAAGCTTTGCAAAGAACTTCTCAATTATAACGCTTTCCTAAATTCTAAAATCTAAAATGGCTTTTTATGTACTGACAATTGCAATCTCTCCCTGTTTACCCAATTAAATAACACCCACGATAATAACCATCGTAACATAACAGATATAGCGAACCTTTAATCAATATTTAGATTCTTCTTGTATAGTTTGTTATCCAACCCCATATTATACAGGATTGTCAAATTTTAGAACAATTCATCCACATTTGGTTTTAGTCTAAAATTGTAATTCTCTAGACACAAAATCATTAGATTTTACTATTTATAATAGCCAATAAGTAAATAATTATAATGCAAAAAAAAGTCATATGCATATATAGTAGTATTGAATATTACTAGATATAGTCAAAACAATTAATTAAAAATATTCATAATTGAGAAAATTTAAGATCCATACATTTTACTCAACGCATTAATGGGTATTGAGTATTATAATTATTATAATTATACAGAAATGAAAACCTATTATTTTTCAAACAATATTTTTACAAGAATATATGTTTTGCTGAATTGTATTTTTTTTTTTATTCTTTAACAGATTAAAAAAAAGATATTTCAAGAAGAAAAAATCTTTATAAAAATGCAGAAAATACAGAATATTAAAATCAATTTAATACTAGTTTTCGTTACATTGTTTATTTTCATGATATTAAATGTAAATGCTAAAGGTTTTGTATCATTATCATTACTATTATCGCACTAATTCATCGAATTTGTTCTCTAATTTCTAACCTTACAAAAATTATCATTTAAATAGATTGTGTTATGTGCATCCAAGTTGTTCCGAAATGTAAAGAATGTCTACATGGAAAATGCAAAATTACAAAACAAACTTGTGAGGAGTGCCCTAAAGCAATTTGCGTTCCAAAGTCTTGTTCCCCTTAAGGGTTTAAAAATATATATTAATGAGAAATGAAAATCTCATAGTTCATTACAATTAACAAAGATATTATATATATATTAGAATATAAAACACAATTGTTGTTAATGTGTAAATTCGTAATAAATTTATAATCTTATTTTATTTACCAAACTTTACAAAGAATTCTTCTTCCAGGTGCTACTAACAATTGAAAATCCCTCCCAATTATTCTTTATATTATTCATAAAATTATCACGTTATTTTTTATCCTAATCATAATCTTCATCTAACAATATGGTAAGTTTTGTAGTTTCGCTAGAAAAAGCGGGTAATCATGACGCGTGTCAATATTATTATTAAAACTTTAATTTTTTTTTACTTAGATATTTCTAATAAATTCTATCAAAAAAAAAAAAACAATAATATATGTATGTATGTAAAATTACCTGTCAATAAATAATAAATTATTTTTGTATCTGTATCTTAATTATATTCAAGACCTTCTCGGTAAATCTTTAAAAAGATCTCTATTTTATTTTATTTTCATTCTTCTTCACTGGAAGACTCTTCTTCTTCAACAATTCCTCGATTAGTATTTACAAAAAGTCCATCTGAATCATCATCAACCGTTTCCCCTCTTAATTATATAATGAATTATTATTATGAATTATTTTAGATTTTGATTTCGTCATCAAAAGTAATATCAAAAGTACTGAAAATATTGAAAATAAATGAAAAAATATACATAATATAAATTGTAAAAATTATACCTAGAAGAAGAATCTTTCTGTTCTTCAAATTCAACCGGCCTTTTTTTATATATAAAAATATTAATTTATTATTATTATTGATAAAGTGTATTTGATACTATAGATTATTTATAAGTTCAAATCTCTTTACCATATTCCTTCCGATTTTAGATGTTTTACATGTTCAGGAAATAAAACATGGACAATTTCTCCCCATATTTTATTTTCTCTTTTTTCAGACTCGATTGGCGATATTATCGCATAACTACCTAACGTAAAATTTTATTTAATAACTAATTCTCAAAATAATTAATTCTCATTATAACTAATTCTCATGAGAAAAAGGTCTAAAAGCAAGATATACATTTAAATATACATAAAGGTAATATTGAAATTCGAAAAAAAAAAAATTAAATATAATACCACGTTTGACCCATACAAGATTACGAAATTTCGGTGGCAGAGTGCATAAAGAAGTATTGCCCTCCGGAAGTTGTACTTCGTGAAGATTTTTTCCTCGACCACCTAAAACTCGAGCAATTCTTTGTGAATCAGTTGGAATTGGATTTGTGATAAGAATTTGGTTCGCTGTTTTTTGTTTTCGACCCATTAATGTAATATATAAATTGATATATATTTAAATATGATAATAATTTTTTGATAATATTTTTTTTTGGTAATATTTTTTTTGGTAATATTGGTCAATCTAAATTGTACGTTACCGGGCTCTTGGTATCAATCAATTACACGTGGCGTACCTGAAAAAAACTAAAAAAAAAACCTTCAATTTTTAAAGGCGTATTGTTATCGTAACTATAAATCATGTTCGAAAGCTTCGAAAGTCGGCAAACAACTTTACCTCCACACGCTCCACCCACCGAAAGTGCTCGAGCCGGATTATATCACCCTACATTAAATGAAATAAAAGAAGATTCGATTTCTTTAAAAGCTCAACAATATTGGCAAAAAAAAGATGCCAAGTGGGATCCGGAGATCGTTGATCGAATCTATATAAAAGAATTAGAACAAAATAGATTTGAAACCAAAAAATTGATGTTATTGGAATTTAGTCAATATCTAGAAAAGGTTTGATAAATTGATATTAGATTTAATTTAAAGTGATTTTATTTAAAGTTATTTTTATTTAAATTTATTTATTTGATCAATTAATTTATAAATACAATACTTATATTACAATAAATTTATCATTATAAATATTAGTATCTTTGGCCAAATTATGATGATGAAAAAGCTACTTTGGAGCACGCATTATCGATAGTATTAATGGTTAATGAAAAATTTAGAGAACGTGTACCTGCTTGGGGTAAAAAAAAAAGAAGCGAATTACTTTGAATTACTTTGAATTACTTTGAATTACTTTGAATTACTTTGAATTACTTTGAATTATTGGGAATTATTGGAATTACTAGAATTTTTTTGATTTATATATTTATTTTTTTCTTGTGCAGATAGCTTTGTAAAAAAACCAGATCAATTTCCAAAATTCTTTACGCGTATCCTTCGTCTTAGTATAACGAATAATCTAAAATTACAAGTTAGAAGATTTATTTTGGTTTTTTTGATTCTCGCATTTCAAAGTTTGGAGAACCAATTATTAAGAACGGAATGCATGATGTGAGAGATCTTCCTTATATTCTTGCGTTTTTGTTAATAATCTATTTTTTTAAATCTTAAATATTATTTTAAAATATTTTTATAGGTTGGTGTCACTCATGACATGGCATTGTTTTGGATCTTCGTCATTAAGAGATCAAGAATTTACAACAAATAAAAATCTTAAAAAGCAATGGAGAGCTTTTGAAAAGAAATATAAAAATGCAGGTATTCTATAGTTATTAATTTGGTAAATGTTGTTAATGTTGATATTTTTTATTTCCTTTGTTAATTTATATATATATGTATATATATATAAAATAAATATTATAAAGATTTATTTATTTATTATTATTGTTATTAATAATATTTCAATTAAAGATAAAGCACAAAAAGAACAATTGTTATTTCAAAGAACTTGGATTAGTAATTATATGAAAGGATTTGTGGAAGTATTATATTCAATACCGGAAGTTGGTGATATGGATCCAGATGCGGTTGCATATTGTGAACGTTTTTTAGAATTTTTGATAGATTTAGAAGCTCAACTTCCCACAAGAAGATATTTCAATACTCTTTTAGATGATCACCAAATATTGGTGTTATGCAAATTGTCACCATTAGTTAAACGCGAAAGAGGAAGGTTAGTATCTTCTTTCTTGTCCCTTATCTATTCTCTTCTTTGTCTCTTCTTTGTCTCTTCTTATCTTATTTATGAATTAATTTATTTCACATTATAAACAAACAACACAAACAGTGAGCTGTTCAAGCAACTCTTGGAAATATTAAAGTTTTATACAGGATTTGAAATCCATGATCACACTGGATTGGCATTAAGAGACGATGAGATGACAGAATTACATTGTAAAAAGTTAACAGAATTGCAGGTGATAATTTATTTATTTATAATTTATCTCATTCATTTTATTTATTTATTCATTTTACTTATTTATTATTTTATTTTATTATTATATATTATTATTATTATTATTATTATTTATTTTAATAATAGCATATTGCATATAAACATTTCAAAGAATCATTAATATTATTAGCATTATCAAATTTATCTTCAATTGAAAAACGGGAAGATTTATTAATTCATTTTGGTCCACTTGATCATGAAGAAATAATAAGATTATGTAAATTTTTAAATATAAGATATCAAAAATTGGTTGGGGAAGGTGTATATGATAAAGAATTTTTATTAGAAGTTTTAATTGGAAAATTTGAAAAGAGAATAAGTCAAATTGATAAAATTAATTCACTTCCTTTATATCCTGATGAGGTTTGTTATTTTTTTTTTTTTCGATTTATTTATTCAGTTAATATATTATATGTTAATAATTTTATTATTATTATTATCATTATTATTATTCTTCTTATTCTTATTCTATTAGAATACACTTTTTGATGATGCAGTGGTAAAGACACAATTTTATTCTGGGGATTTACCACTAGCACTTCCCAAACTTAATTTACAATTTCTCACAATTCATGATTATTTGTTGAGAAATTTCAATTTATTTCGACTTGAAAGTACTTATGAAATTCGTCAAGATATTGAAGATGTAGTTAAACGTTTGGCACCGAGAGTAACTTACCCATCGGGAATGAATGAATTTACTGGTTGGGCACGTATGGCTGTAGAAATTGAACAATTTAAGTAAGTGAACAAAGATTTATTAATTTTATTTAATTTTAATTATTATTATTTTATTATTATTATTGTTATTATATTATTATTATTATTATTATTATTATTATTATTTTTATTTTTTTTATTTTTTTAATTATTTTAATTATACTATTTTAATTATATTATATTTGTTTATTATTATTATTATAATAATTATTATTATTATATTAGCATTGTTGAAGTCACTAAACCTAATCTTGGTGAAAATAAGCCCGCGCAAGTTAAAGCAGATGTAAGAAGAAAGCATTTTATTAAAATTATTCTATCTTAAAATTTCAATAAATAAATTTAATTTATTATTATTGTGTTATATATTTACTAGGTGACATATAAACTTGGTCGTTATACCGAATCCATTCAAAATGAATGGGATTCCTTAAAACAACATGATGTATTGTTTTTATTATCAATTCAAGCTCATGACGGTACATCCGATAAATATAAAGATGAAACACCGTTCAGAGAACATTTTGGATTAAAATATGTTAGAGGTTGTGAAGTGAGCGATATTATTGGTGATGATGGTGATTATTTGTCGTTTTTTTTTAATTGTTATTTTACTTAGTAATTCTTGAAATAATAATAATTAATTTTGATTTATTTATTTTTAGGAAAACCGATTGATGAAGTGGGAAAGCCTCGTATTGAAGATCGTAGACCTAAAATTTCTGGAAATACGAGGACTCTTCGTTTGTTATTAGATACGAATCAATACAAAGTAATATTTGTTTTGAAATACTTAAATTTAAATAAATAATCAGTTTTAAATCTTTATTAAATCATATTTATTAAAATACTTATTAAAATATTTCTTAGATGGATATGGATAGATATTCACGCACAAAAGACGACGATGTTTATGAAACTTTTAATATTTTGATGAGAAGAAAGCCAAAAGTAATTTTCTTTTTGATCCTTACTTCTTTTTTTGTCAATAATAATAATAATTATCATCATTATCATTTATTATTTTTATATATTATTTATAATTTCATATAACAGGAAAATAATTTCAAAGCTGTATTAGAAACTATTCGCGATTTAATGCAGAGTGAATTGGTAGTTCCCGAATGGCTACACAATGTTTTCTTGGGTTATGGTTTTCCTGGTAGCGCTCATTATATAATGTTACAAAATTTACCCAAAGAAATTGATTTTCGGGATACTCTCTTGGATTACGATCATTTAGTTAATAGTTTTCATCCTAAGGTAAATATATATTATGCGTATATATTATGTATATATATTATGTATATTGTTTATCTCTTATGCATTTATCATAATTTCTTATTAAAAAAAATTTTTTTTGAATAGAAAATAGTTCCTGCTGAAAAAAATACTCTTTCCCCTCCTTATGTTATTCAATTCCCGGAAGTTAGAAAGAAAGAACTAGAAAAATCCGAAAATGTGGATCCAAATGAGTTAAAGAAAGTTGAAAATGAAATTGTTGTTAAAACATATACTATGCCAAATATGGGTCCTTACCCTTTCAATCTTCCAAAGAAGAATTCTATAAGGTTTACTCCTTCTCAAGGTATATACAAATTTTTTTTTACATAATATAACAAATGAGATTAAGAAAACTTTACTTAATTAAATAATTTCACGTAAATTGTTGTTATTGTTAGTGGAAGCTATTAAATCGGGAACAAATCCTGGTTTAACTATGGTGGTTGGGCCTCCTGGTACGGGTAAAACGGATGTGGCAGTTCAAATTATTGCTAATCTTTATCATAATTTCCCTGAACAACATACTTTATTGGTTACTCATAGTAATCAAGCACTTAATCAAATATTTGAAAAGATTATGGCACTTGGTAATTATTATTATTATTATTATTATCATCATCATCATTTATGTTTTTTTTTTTTGATATAATTAGTGTTTAAAATATATTATTGTACATTTTCTGTGACTCGCTGTAATAATGTTTTATACATATAAAATAAAGATGTGGACGAACGACATTTACTTCGTTTAGGTCACGGTGAAGAAGAATTAAATACTGAATTAAGTTTTAGTAAATATGGTCGCGTTAATTCATTCTTGGTATCTATTTCTTTCTTATTAGTTTGTTCTTATTTATTTCTTATTTATTTCTTATTTATTTTTTTATTTCTTTATTTTTTTTATTTGTTTTTATTTATTTCTTATTTCTTTACTCATTTCGTGTTTTTTTATATATAAAGAATGCTAGTTATTAATATATATGAAAATTCATTATAGGAAAAACGTCTCTCTCTCCTACAGGAAGTAGATCGTTTAGCTAAATCATTAGTTGTAGGAGGGGAACATGGATATACTTGTGAAACTGCTGGTTACTTTTATTTATATCATGTCTTGTCAAAATGGGAACCTTACATTGATAAATGTCGACAAGGATTAGAAAAAGGAAATGTTTCGGTGGAAACAATGCAAAATGAATTTATTTTTATTAAATATTTTGCTGATGCACCTCAACCTCTTTTCCCCGAAGATGCTAGTTATGCTGAAACTTTGGAAATTATTGAAGGATGTTTTAGGCATATTGAAAAGATTTTTACTGAATTAGAAGAAATACGAGGATTTGAATTATTGAGAACAAGTTATGATAGAGCAAATTATTTATTAACTAAAGAAGCTAAAATAATTGCTATGACTTGTACTCACGCTGCACTTAAGGTTTGTACACATCACACGTTTCAATTAAGGTTTTTTTTGAAGTAAAACATTTTATTTATCATTTCGATTATTATCATTATTATTATTATTCACTAACTATTATTAGAGACGAGAATTGGTTTCATTAGGATTCAAATATGATAATGTCGTAATGGAAGAAGCAGCTCAAATTTTAGAAGTTGAAACATTTATTCCACTATTACTTCAAGAAACTGAAGATGGAAGAAGTAGATTAAAGAGAGTCATCTTAATAGGTGATCATAATCAATTACCACCAGTTGTTAAAAATATGGCATTTCAACAATATGGAAATATGGAACAAAGTTTATTTACAAGATTTGTTAGATTGGGTGTACCAACTATTGATTTAGATTCTCAAGTATGAATTTTTATAAAATGAATGTCATTTATTTTCATTTTATATACATATTTTATTTAATGATATTCTTCTCTTTCAGGGTCGTTCCAGGCCATCAATTGCCACATTATTTAATTGGCGGTATAATAATTTAGGTGATTTATCAGTCGTTCATGAACAGTATGAATATAAAAAAGCAAATGCTGGGTACAGTAAATTATTATTATCAATTTTTAATAGAATTGGATTTATATTCAGAATTTGATTATTTATTAAAATTCTAATTTTCCCAATAAAATAATAACAATAATAATAATAGATTTACATATGAATATCAACTAATAAATGTTGATAATTACGCGGGTAAAGGAGAAACAGAACCTGTTCCTTTCTTTTATCAGGTAATAATTTCATTATCCAAGATGTTTATTATTATTATTGTTGTTGTTGTTGTTGTTGTTGTTGTTGTTGTTTTATTATTTTGCATTTTATCTTACTTCATTTATTTTAGAATCTTGGAGAAGCAGAATATATTGTTGCAGTTTACCAATACATGCGTTTGTTGGGGTATGAATTGACATTTCTCGTTTCTTAACATCTTTATATAAATTATATAAATTAGATATATTTAAATAAATCGATATTTTATTTGATTTATTTTATTGGTAATAGGTATCCATCCGAAAAGATATCAATATTAACAACATACAACGGTCAAAAAGCTTTAATACGGGATGTTTTACGACAACGTTGTTCATGGAATCCTTTATTTGGTCAACCAGCCAAAGTGACTACTGTCGATAAATATCAAGGACAACAAAACGATTGTGTGTATAATTTTCGATTTCTTAATATTCTTGTGTATATTAATATATATTAATATAAGAATTATTTTTTTTATTTTTTTTTAATAGATATTTTATTATCGTTAGTTCGAACAAGAAATGTTGGACATATTAGAGACGTACGACGTTTAATAGTTGCGATGTCTCGTGCACGATTAGGTCTTTACGTTTTTTGTCGCCTTGCATTATTTAAAAATTGTTATGAGTTGACATCAACTTTTGATAGATTATTGGAACGTCCGACTGAATTAAGTTTGAGAATTAATGAGATGTGGCCTTCGGATAGAGATGTTAGTTTTTATTATTATTATTTTCTCGACAATTTAATAAATAATAATAATTTTAATAATTTTATTTACCTAATAATAAAAAAAAAATAGTTTGATGATTATAGCGAACCTTTTACTATCGTCGATGTAGTTCATATGGGAAAATATGTGTTCCAAATGATGCAAGAACAATTAGAATATGCCAAAGAACAAAATGCTGAGATGGAGGGAAAGGAAAAAGATAACAAAGATAAAGAAACAGCGAAAGAAGATAGTAGCAATACAAAAGAAGATACCAATGAAAAAAATAAAAGAGAAACAGTGAAAGTGCCACCTAAATCATCTGAATTACCTGAATCGCCTAAATCATCTGAATCATCTGAATCTGAGGATGGAATGAGTGAAGATGATGGTTTAGAAGAACAGATCATAAGAAGAAATAATGAACCTAATGAGGATAGTGAAGAGTCTGCTGATAGTGATGATTCTATAGATTCCCAAGATAGTGATTATTAATAATAATAAAAATTGTAAAAAATGGTTGATTGTGAATTAAATAATTATTTTTAATTATTTTAATTCAAAATTTCTATAGACAAATTATATTGATGTGAAATGAAAATATTTATAAATTACACTCTTATAAAATTGAAATGCTATATGAAAAAAAAAATTAATTCTAATATTAATTAAAAAAGTTTCTCTTCAATAAAATAGTTTTTATCACATTCTTCATATTATGATAAATTAAAATAATTAAAATCAAAAATGTAAATTTAATAAACAGATATCTTAGATACAAAACTTACTACATAATGATATCTAAGAGAATGATATTTAAATCATTCATTTCATTCTAATAAAATTTTATATTATTAAAGTCTTTAGTAGAATAGATTTACAATCATCTTATGTAAAACTGATTAAAAAAAGGATATATATAAAATACAAAAAATATTTTTCAAAAAAAAAATTTATTATTTCTCTGTCAATTTCTAAAAATAATAAACAGTAATCATTTATTTTTAAAGTAAACAATAATAATTTTTTTACAAAATATAAATACTTTTACAAATATTATTTTAATTTGATTGCTTTGATTGCTTTGATTAATTGATTAATAATGCTAAATAAAAATAAAGTAAAATATAATTTTTTTTTTATCCATCAAGCATGGGAGATGGTTGAAATCTATAAGATTCAACATATTTTCTAATTTGTTTATTTATCTTTCGATCATCATCTGTTCCTAATTTACGTTTAATCTTTTTGGATAAATTAAAGGTTTTTCCACTCTCAATCATTCTTATTAATTTAGGTAATGGTCTTCCTTCAAATCCTGGTCTAAATTCTTTTGCCTATTGGTAATTAAATTAAATTTATTAAAATTTATTAAAAATAAAATAATATAAATTAAATAATATTAATATAAATTATTAATATACCTCAAATTTGATATTTTCTATTAAATCAAAATCATCTTTGACGAATTGTTCATTTTCTTCTCCTTCTCTTATTTCTGTTTCTATCTCTGCTTCTATCTCTGATGTTTCCTCCATTTCCCCGTCATCTTCTTCTTCTACTTCACAATTTGCCATTTCATTTTCTATATCTTTTGGATTTTGATTTTGCATATTCCGTAAGAATTCATCAACTGTTGGAAATAATTCTTTTCTAAAATCAAATATTAAAAATAAATAAATATAAATGTAAACATAAATTATAAATATACAAGGATATTAATTGATATTAATTTTTACCTTTTCTCTTCAGTCAATGATTCTAAAAATTCTTTAACTTCGGCACCTTCTTCTTTTATTTCAATTAATTTATCATATTTTGAAATCTGTTTAACTATCTCTTTGTGATTTACCAATCGTTCACTTAATTCTTGTATTTCTGTCATTATTATTTGTTGATAATTCCAATTATAAGTTTTTTGTTGCCAATCAGTTTGTTTTTGTTGACTAAAATAATTTTTGATTAAAATAAATTTTGATAAAAATAATTAATCATCAATTAAAAATGATTTTAGAATATATTAAATAAATTATAAATATATATAAATATATATATATATATATATATATATATATTGCCATTGGTTAAAATAGTTATAAAATATATTATCAATAACTTTAATTTTAATTTCTCTAACTTTTTCTTTACCTCGTTTGTTGAAAAATCGATCGATCGCTAATTTGATTACTTTGATTATTTTGATTAAAGTTATTTTGTTTATATGTCAACATTGGATATAATGAAGTTTATATCTTTTTTTTATATTTTACTAATTTGATAATTTATATATTTTATATATAAATTATGATGAATTATAAATTGAAATTTTTGATAAATAAGAATGGATTGATTGAATTGATTCTCATAAAAGAATGAGAATTAAAAAAAATTTTTTTTTTTTTTTGAGAAAGTTTTTTTGATTTATTGATCTGCGTTTGCATTATTTGCATTTTTGTGTTTTGTGTTACTATTTATTTCTTATATGCTATATGTTGTTCCAGTTACCCAGACGAAGGTGCGGGAAAAGGTAGAAGGACGCTTTTGGAAATAAAGAAAATCCATATGGAATAACTAATATTTCTTATTATAGCATATATTTACATGTTTCATATTTAAATTTTCTTCTAAAATTGTCATCTATCATGTCATAAAGAAACCAATCTAACAAGGAGAATTTACACGAGAATTTATATTATATTGTTTGTTGTTAAATCTAACAAGGAGAATTTATATTGTTTTTGTTGAATGGCGACACACATCAAATTGAAACCGATACGACAAATTGGAAATAACAATGTAAAAATAACCTCATGATTTCTTTGTACTATATAAATTTTAAATGTATATAAATCAAAAATAAATTCTCCATCAATTTTCTATCATAAAGTATTCAATTTTCCAATTTTCCATTTATAAAGTATAAAACATCAATTTTTACAATTTTCTATCATAAAGTATAAACAATTTTCTATCATAAAGTATAAAACAATTTTCTATCATAAAGTACAAAACAATTTTCCGTCATAAAGTATAAAACACAATTTTCTATCAACTTTCTTGATAAAATATATAAAACATGGAATTTGCTATGAAAAATAATAATCCTAAAAAATTTAAAAAATTTGAAGATATCGTTTCAGATTTTATGGATGTTTATAAATTCAAGGTAATTAATATTATATGAAATATTTATTCGATATTTAAATTAAATTTTTAGAGTTGTTGCTAATTTTCACCTGGGGGGAAATCACCGGGTAGGCAAAATTACATAATTCCCTGATCAACCTTACCAACGTTAACCTAATTCCTTATGTGGTGAAACTTTCCTCCTGGTTAAAATTAGTTTTTTTCTACATTTTATATATATATTTATATATATTTATTTTTATATATATATATTTTTTAGTTCAATAAATCACATCCCGACACATTTTCTTATATTATGGAATTCTATCGTTCTGGTGACTCTTTTTGGCCACTGGGATCGATAGAAATAACTCGTGAAGAAATTGAAAAAGAATTTAAATACATTCAACAAAGCGAAAAGAAAAATAAAGATTATATAACATTAGCAATAAAATCCGCCGCTAATACATTTGATCATTTTATTTCAACTTTAGATGAATTAATAACACTTTTTTATAAAAATTTTAAAAATGAAATTATTTTATTTTTTTATGAAGATGGTGAAATTAGAGCAAGTAGTTTTTCTAAATTTCCTACTGAATTTAATGAAGGATTTTCATCTTTTAAAGGAGGAATTGCTTATAATTTATTAATGGCAATGGGGCAACACATAAAAGTCCATTTGGAACAAATTTTTGAAAAAATAAATTTGAAGTGGGAATGTAATCGATCTAATTTTGAAAGTTATTTAAGAGTTGATATTAATTTTACAATAGATTTAACAAAAATTATTGAAAATTCTTCAAGAATTAACATTTAATTCCACATAATTTCTTTGAATTCCTTATTTCCTTTTCGCAATGTTTATAATTTCTTATTAGAATAAAAAATTTATTTAATAAATAAATTTCAAAACTGTATAGGCAGGAAGTGAACTATATTATAACAAAAGTTACCCACGAGTATTTTTCCTATAGATAGATACCCTGATGTGTGAAATAATAAGTCTTCTGATACAGCTATAGATACATTTAAAAATTGTAATAAAAACCTTGAGATAATGGTTTTTGATATAATGGGCAATTCAATAGAAAAGATATGTACAAATCACTTTAATGAAAAGAACCTGCTTTTAGAAATTTTTCTACCTCTTGTAATTGCAACTTCTTTTCTTCAATTTCATGGTACTATTTCTTATCAGCTTTAACTCATTCCTTGTGATCCTTAGTTATATCTTGCATAAATGTCTTTCTATTATATTTAAACAATTACTGATATAAAATATCTTACTCATAATTACATGCACAAATTGGAGTATACCTTAAAAATTCATTAATTTCCTTTTCTTCCAATAATATAGTTTCTATGAAAATAGGACATCAGCTATCCTTTTTTGGTATACAGTGGCGGTCAAAAGTATTGCATCACCTGAACAAAAATTTTAAAATTGTAATATCTTGTGATTTCGGAGGTACAGTGTTACATTTCATCAAAACACATCATGTAGCACATATAAAAATGATACCTTATGGCATACTATGTCATCTGTAATTTTGTAAACTATTCATGGTTTATTTATCTACTGAAAAAAGAGCCAGAGTTTGTACGCTTCTTGAAGAAGGATATCCCTCCCGTTATGTAGCAAGAAGAGAAAATATTTCTCAATCAACTGTTATAAGAATCAAACAACGTAAAGATAGAACTGGTACCTTTAAAAATCGACCAAAATCTGGACGTCCAAGACTTTTAACTGGCCGATATNGTAAAATTAGATTATGATATTAAGAAAATCAAAAATTTTTTGATTAATATCACCCCTTGTGATATACAGTGGCGGTCAAAAGTATTGCATCACCTGAACAAAAATTTTAAAATTGTAATATCTTGTGATTTCGGAGGTACAGTGTTACATTTCATCAAAACACATCATGTAGCACATATAAAAATGATACCTTATGGCATACTACGTCATCTGTAATTTTGTAAACTATTCATGGTTTATTTATCTACTGAAAAAAGAGCCAGAGTTTGTACGCTTCTTGAAGAAGGATATCCCTCCCGTTATGTAGCAAGAAGAGAAAATATTTCTCAATCAACTGTTATAAGAATCAAACAACGTAAAGATAGAACTGGTACCTTTAAAAATCGACCAAAATCTGGACGTCCAAGACTTTTAACTGGCCGATATGAACGAAACACTTTGCGATTTATTACAACAGGTGAATGTACAAACGCAACTGCAATTAAAAAAAAATTAAAAACTGAACAAAAAATTGAAGTTAGTGAAAGTACAGTAAAGAGGACTTTACGTAGAAATGGATTGAGTGGAAGAGTTAAGCGTAAAAAGCCATTTCTTAAAAAAACACACAGAATTGCGCGTATGAAATTTGCAAAAAAATATAAAAAATGGACAGTAGAAGATTGGAGTAAAGTAATCTGGTCTGACGAATCAAAATTTATGATTTATGGATCAGATGGTCGAGAATATTGCTGGAGGCGACCTGACGAACCATTACGCGATCATCATGTCAAACCTACAGTCAAATTTGGATGGGGTAGCATTATGGTATGGGGATGCTTTAGATCTGATGGAGTTGGTAATATAGTCCGAATTTATGAACATATGGATGGTAATTTATATCGACAAATTTTGGAGGAAGACTTATTAGGAACCATCGAGTGGCATGGAATGAACAAGGAAGATATCACTTTTCAGCAGGACAATGATCCTAAACACACTGCACATCTTACAAAAAAATGGTTTGAGAATAATGATATTAGGGTACTCGACTGGCCTGCACAATCTCCAGACTTAAATCCAATTGAACATCTTTGAAATGAAATCGATCGACGTTTGACAACTTGAAACACCTATCAGAACACAGGATCAGTTATGGGATGCAATACAAAAGGTTTGGGTTGAGTTAGGGGTTGATGCATATAAGAAGTTGGTAGATACTATGCCAACCCGTATAAATGATGTAATTAAAGCTAACGGTGGTTATACAAGATGGTAAATAATCAATTTTTAAATTTTCAATGTAATTAGATTACTTTTTGTTAAATTTTTATAAAATAAAAAAAAAATAAAATAACGGTCAAAAGAATTGCATCGCTTAAATAATAAAGAAAAAATTATTTTTCAATTTTTATCTTATTATTGTGCAATAATTTTTTATTTTATTAAATTAATCATTCTGACGAATTCAAAAAAAAATTCATGTAACGTTGTGCTACTTTAGTCATGAGATATTGCTATTTTAAAATTTTTGCCCAGGTGATGCAATACTTTTGACCGCCACTGTATACCAAAAAAGGATAGCTGATGTCCTATTTTCATAGAAACTATATTATTGGAAGAAAAGGAAATTAATGAATTTTTAAGGTATACTCCAATTTGTGCATGTAATTATGAGTAAGATATTTTATATCAGTAATTGTTTAAATATAATAGAAAGACATTTATGCAAGATATAACTAAGGATCACAAGGAATGAGTTAAAGCTGATAAGAAATAGTACCATGAAATTGAAGAAAAGAAGTTGCAATTACAAGAGGTAGAAAAATTTCTAAAAGCAGGTTCTTTTCATTAAAGTGATTTGTACATATCTTTTCTATTGAATTGCCCATTATATCAAAAACCATTATCTCAAGGTTTTTATTACAATTTTTAAATGTATCTATAGCTGTATCAGAAGACTTATTATTTCACACATCAGGGTATCTATCTATAGGAAAAATACTCGTGGGTAACTTTTGTTATAATATAGTTCACTTCCTGCCTATACAGTTTTGAAATTTATTTATTAAATAAATTTTTTATTCTAATAAGAAATTATAAACATTGCGAAAAGGAAATAAGGAATTCAAAGAAATTATGTGGAATTAAATGTTAATTCTTGAAGAATTTTCAATAATTTTTGTTAAATCTATTGTAAAATTAATATCAACTCTTAAATAACTTTCAAAATTAGATCGATTACATTCCCACTTCAAATTTATTTTTTCAAAAATTTGTTCCAAATGGACTTTTATGTGTTGCCCCATTGCCATTAATAAATTATAAGCAATTCCTCCTTTAAAAGATGAAAATCCTTCATTAAATTCAGTAGGAAATTTAGAAAAACTACTTGCTCTAATTTCACCATCTTCATAAAAAAATAAAATAATTTCATTTTTAAAATTTTTATAAAAAAGTGTTATTAATTCATCTAAAGTTGAAATAAAATGATCAAATGTATTAGCGGCGGATTTTATTGCTAATGTTATATAATCTTTATTTTTCTTTTCGCTTTGTTGAATGTATTTAAATTCTTTTTCAATTTCTTCACGAGTTATTTCTATCGATCCCAGTGGCCAAAAAGAGTCACCAGAACGATAGAATTCCATAATATAAGAAAATGTGTCGGGATGTGATTTATTGAACTAAAAAATATATATATATAAAAATAAATATATATAAATATATATATAAAATGTAGAAAAAAACTAATTTTAACCAGGAGGAAAGTTTCACCACATAAGGAATTAGGTTAACGTTGGTAAGGTTGATCAGGGAATTATGTAATTTTGCCTACCCGGTGATTTCCCCCCAGGTGAAAATTAGCAACAACTCTAAAAATTTAATTTAAATATCGAATAAATATTTCATATAATATTAATTACCTTGAATTTATAAACATCCATAAAATCTGAAACGATATCTTCAAATTTTTTAAATTTTTTAGGATTATTATTTTTCATAGCAAATTCCATGTTTTATATATTTTATCAAGAAAGTTGATAGAAAATTGTGTTTTATACTTTATGACGGAAAATTGTTTTGTACTTTATGATAGAAAATTGTTTTATACTTTATGATAGAAAATTGTTTATACTTTATGATAGAAAATTGTAAAAATTGATGTTTTATACTTTATAAATGGAAAATTGGAAAATTGAATACTTTATGATAGAAAATTGATGGAGAATTTATTTTTGATTTATATACATTTAAAATTTATATAGTACAAAGAAATCATGAGGTTATTTTTACATTGTTATTTCCAATTTGTCGTATCGGTTTCAATTTGATGTGTGTCGCCATTCAACAAAAACAATATAAATTCTCCTTGTTAGATTTAACAACAAACAATATAATATAAATTCTCGTGTAAATTCTCCTTGTTAGATTGGTTTCTTTATGACATGATAGATGACAATTTTAGAAGAAAATTTAAATATGAAACATGTAAATATATGCTATAATAAGAAATATTAGTTATTCCATATGGATTTTCTTTATTTCCAAAAGCGTCCTTCTACCTTTTCCCGCACCTTCGTCTGGGTAACTGGAACAACATATAGCATATAAGAAATAAATAGTAACACAAAACACAAAAATGCAAATAATGCAAACGCAGATCAATAAATCAAAAAAACTTTCTCAAAAAAAAAAAAAAATTTTTTTTAATTCTCATTCTTTTATGAGAATCAATTCAATCAATCCATTCTTATTTATCAAAAATTTCAATTTATAATTCATCATAATTTATATATAAAATATATAAATTATCAAATTAGTAAAATATAAAAAAAAGATATAAACTTCATTATATCCAATGTTGACATATAAACAAAATAACTTTAATCAAAATAATCAAAGTAATCAAATTAGCGATCGATCGATTTTTCAACAAACGAGGTAAAGAAAAAGTTAGAGAAATTAAAATTAAAGTTATTGATAATATATTTTATAACTATTTTAACCAATGGCAATATATATATATATATATATATATATATATATT
>PQFF01000277.1:209486-291529 GCA_003547095.1 Diversispora epigaea | reverse complement strand
AAAGGACCTAAAGGACCTAAAGGACCCAAAGGACCCAAAGGACCCAAAGGACCTAAAGGACCTAAAGGACCTAAAGGACCCAAAAATTAGTTATATAAAGGATGGATTTTGGCCTGAGGCAAAAGGAGTCAGTTTATAGTCAGATTTAGAATTCGTTAGTTTAGGATTCTATCCTTTAATTAGGAAACCTTTTGTAACTAATTTATTTGTAAATTAGTCTCTTTTGTATTTGCAATTACCATTAATAAAAGTTATTATTACCTTGAAATTATCAGTATTATTGTTTTATTAATAATAACCAAACCCTTTGTATTGAATCGCCTACTTTATCATTTGGAGCGCCGTCTCGTGATATTAGTAGTTAACACTAATCAATACACTTATTAACAGTAGTTTATTCAACTTCTAGAACCTACCTATTAGTAGTAGTTGTATCTATTTTGACTAATAGTTTCCTTGAATAATATCTTTAATATTATTTCAAGAGTTCCTGTTCATCCCACGTGTTTATTAAGAAAGATAAACCTCCGTCGGTAACAATTTGGTGCCTTCTAGCGGAAACGCAAAAAGAAATTATACTGTTAATGGTTATTGCCAAAAGACGCAACGATTGTGTAGACGAAGCAATCAAACAAAAGAACGAAGCTCTCTCTGAAATTGTTGAAAGAGAACTATCCCGAGAAGAGAAGGATCCTAACTACGAAGTAACCTATACTTTAAAGGACCTCAATCGAGTAAAGGATCATCTCGATTTGATTAAACATCACGTGTGGATTCGTGATAATATTCTTGTTGATAACGGAAGAACTGCCTTCAACATACCGACCAGGTCTAAGCCAAAGAATAATTAAATCCCTAAGTTAACACTTTGGAGTCGACATCTCGAGACTCGACAAGGCGAACTGTTCAACGGTTAACACCGGAAGAAAGAGAACAAAGAAGACAACGATATCAACAACGTCGACTTGAGCGACAAATTCAAAGAGAAAATCAGAATCCAGTTACTGTTAGGTTACCTGCAAGTAGTTCAACAACAACTTCCCCCTCCGCAACTGTTGGAACATTTGAAACCCCTCCTCGACAAAGACGCCGATCTAACGAAACTCCTCAAAGTTTCTCGCAGGCAGTATCTCCTAGGCGATCACCAGAACAAGGCACACCACGTGTAGTTACCCCTCCAAACAATTGGGACCAACTCCAAAACATCCGAACTTTCTATCAACCATTACAACCATTAGATTTTAATCTCATTAATCAACAATTGGCAGAAGCTCATTTAACTGCCTCTGATAGTAGCGACAGTAGTGATACCGATACTGAAGACGAAATGGCAAACGCTGTACTTGATTACTTGGAAGACAACTTACATAACCATACATCCCTCCGAGTTGATCCATTTTATGGAGATGGAACTCAGGATCCTCTTCAATGGATGCTCCATTTTGAGAAAGTCGCCCGCAGTAATGCATGGGATGAAGCGAAAAAGATTCGCAAGTATGCTACCTATCTGGAGGACGACGCTGAAGAATGGCATGATGAAATAAACGCTAACGATATGGCTGATTGGGCTGCTTGGAGAGCCGGATTCGTGGAAAAGTATTGTAACACCCGGTGGAGAAATAAATGGATGCGTGAATTAGAAAACAATCGCCAACGACAAGGAGAAACTGTCGATGCTTATTATGCGAGATTTAGACGATTGGTGAAGCGAGTAGAAATTAATGTTAACCAACATAAACGACTCTTCATAAAAGGATTGTTACCTCACATCGCACCATTGATAACCATGCAAGCTCCAGGTACCTTAGCTGCTGCTTTAGAACTAGCACAAGCTTATGAGGAAGGATTGGATATGGTAAATGAAATTGAACCTCGTAAACAAAAAGGTAAAAAGAAAGTTGTTGAAAGTTCAGACGAAGAAGAAGAGGAAGAAGAAGAAGAGGAAAGGAAACCAAAGAAAACAGTACTCAAAAAGAAAAAGAAGGAAACTAAAGTAACTTTTGACCCTGCTCACAACCTCGACGACTTGGCAAAGAAATTTGAGAAGATGCAATTAAATTTAATTCAAAAAATGGAGAAATTAACTACTCAAGTTAACCAACAACCTAACTACCGCAACCGAGGAAATAATCGCGACAACTCTTCACAAAATAATTGGAACAATCGAAATAATCGAAACAACCGAAATAATAATCGAGAAACTCGTACTTGTTTCAAATGTGGAAAGGAAGGACACATCTCTTGGGACTGTCCTGACCGCAAGGATAATTCAGACAACTCCGCACATGCCAAATTAGTGGAAGTTGAGGAAGAAAGTGAAAAGGAGGAAGATAAACTTTTACAACACCTGCTTGAAGCTTANAAAGGACCTAAAGGACCTAAAGGACCCAAAAATTAGTTATATAAAGGATGGATTTTGGCCTGAGGCAAAAGGAGTCAGTTTATAGTCAGATTTAGAATTCGTTAGTTTAGGATTCTATCCTTTAATTAGGAAACCTTTTGTAACTAATTTATTTGTAAATTAGTCTCTTTTGTATTTGCAATTACCATTAATAAAAGTTATTATTACCTTGAAATTATCAGTATTATTGTTTTATTAATAATAACCAAACCCTTTGTATTGAATCGCCTACTTTATCATTTGGAGCGCCGTCTCGTGATATTAGTAGTTAACACTAATCAATACACTTATTAACAGTAGTTTATTCAACTTCTAGAACCTACCTATTAGTAGTAGTTGTATCTATTTTGACTAATAGTTTCCTTGAATAATATCTTTAATATTATTTCAAGAGTTCCTGTTCATCCCACGTGTTTATTAAGAAAGATAAACCTCCGTCGGTAACATCGTCAAAACTAATTTGACCTTGACTCAACTCTTAAAATTTCAATTTTTAATTGCGTCTGACTCAATTAATTGCGTCAGTTACTAGTAAAAATCAAAATTTGCCTTGACTCAACTCTAATTTTTCTCAATTTTAATTGCGTCTGACTCAATTCAATAGTTTTGACGACATGTATAACATAGATATTATTTTAACCATTTATTTTCACTTTAAAAAAATCTTTGATAAGGTTATAGCTGAAAGAAATTATATTTTTGATGAAATGTATTTTTTTGTAACAGTATATATTTATGAACTTAGTAGAAATATTAAACAATCTATAATAAAAAATTTTTATAATAAAAGTAATAATTATAAAGCTAGTATAGTTAATAAAATAAATAAATAATTATATCAGGAATTATTTAAAGACGTTTTAGTATGCTATAAAAATGAAATATTTATAAAATACACTAAAATGGTGTGTTCTATAGTGCGTGCAGTCTAAAGACATCCAATAATTTGATTATTTTCTAAAAGCTTAAGGCTTTCTTATATGAATCTTAAATATAAAAAAAAATATATAGTTTAATAGCTTTTAATGAGTACTATTAAGTTACGTATTTTGTTTTAAAGTTTCATATATATTATATTAAGAAAATATGATTTTAAATAATACACTTTTTAAAATTTCCAACATTAATATAAAAAAAATAATCATACTTATAAAAAATCTAATCAATCATATTCAATATTATAAGTAAATGATCTGCAAAATTTTCAGCACCTTGATGTGACTAAGCTGCGCGCACCATAGTACACTATAAAAATAAAAAATTTATAAAATATACTAAAATAGTACGTTCTAGTTATATATATTCCCAAAATTGATTTTGGATTTTTGAAGTATTTTGTCTTTTTGAGATTTATGCAAAATCTATTCTATATATGGAAGTAAAAAAATACCCAATTATGTGTATTTTTAATTAAGAAATTTATCTGAGTAGTCAAAAAATTTCAAGTTTTAAGTAAAATAATTTTGTCTTCTATAAAAAACTATTTCAATTTTTTCTTCAAAATTACAATTTCATGTTCCAAAATAATTTAGCATGCAAATATAATTCTAGTATATTATAAGAATGAAACGTTCGTAAAATGCACCAAAATGGTGTATTTAGTATACTATATAAACAAAACGTTTATAATACATACTAAAATAGTGTATTTAATACGCATATAAATATTGATAACATTCGTAAGATGTTATAAAACAGTGTGGTTATCAAAGTGAAATATTTTAAAAGCTTACATTTAAAAAAATTTATTAATGTATAACTAACTTTTTTTTAAAATTATATTATCTCATTTCAAATTAATAAAATATACTTAAATATTGTAAGTTTGATATTTTTCAAAATTAAATTAATTAATTTCTGTCATTTGATTTATCTCTTCTTTATTATTATTCACAAGTTTTACAATTATTTTATTATTTATTTTAATTGTTAAACGATTTTTATATACAAAATTTTAATTAATAAAATTTTTAAAAATTTCATTGTCAATTAGAATTCTTATAGGTTTACCATCAACTTTTTCGTTTGTTTATAATAACCCTTCTTTTACTTAAACTTTCATAAATTCAATATAATTATTACTAATTACATCACATTCTTCAATATTTTGCAAACTTAAATTCTTCTTCTTAAAATAATTTTTTATAATTAAAACAATTATCTTTAATTTCTTTATCTAATTTTGATTTATAAAATCTCAATTTATTAAATTTATTATCTCTCTGATAATTATTGTTGCAATAATTACTATTATTAGAATATTTATTCTTCTGATAATTTGTTTTCCATTTACTTTTAATAAACTTAAATCTATAAGTTTTATTTTTTCAATATTATTGTATCTGTTTCTAAGAATCTCATTATTATTTTGTTGAGAATTATTATTATTTCAAAAACTTAATATGTCAAAAACAACAACATCATATAATGTTATTTTTTCAATAACTATTTGTAAAGTTTACAGTACTTAATATATAACTTCAGTTCTAATAAATTGTTTCAATCTATTATCATCCATATTTGTTATTTGTCCAATTATATTTTGAAATTGAAAGTATAATCTCAAATAGAACTGGTTTGTTTAATTCTTTTCAATTGTTGATAAATAATAATAATTAATAATAAATAATAAGTAATAAATAATAATAATATATAATAATAAAACTACTATAGCTAACAGTACAAATATAGTTACAACTAATTACATTATAAGAAAAAATAAATTATATCATATATTGTAATTAATTATAACACTTTTTTTGAATTATGACAAGTATCACTATGCACAAATATTACTTTATAAATTTTGTAACCAATTTATTAACCTAGGTTTTTTAAAATTAATAAAAACTCATTAAAAATATTTCAAAACATTTTAACTATTAAAATAAATAAAATACTATTTATCTTTAACTTTATAAATTTTTCTTGAACTGTAAAATTACTTTTTTTCTTAATTTAAATTTATAAAATAATATTATATTATCTAATATATTTAATTAAATTATAAATTAGTCTTAAAAATAATTAAAAATAATAGTTAGTAAAAATAATATAAATAAACAAAAATATAAATAAAGAATTATTTAACTTTAATTTAAAAAATTAAAATCTAATTTCAATATTTTTAAATTAGAAAAAAAATCAGATCTAATAATTTAATACTAATTAAAATTTACAAATATTACACATATTAGATATTAGATAAATATAGTATTTATCAAATATCTAATAAATATAAAAAAATATTTTTTATATCTATTGAATATTTAATATATATAAAAAAAATATTTTTTACACCTATTAGAAATAAGTATATAAAATTAGATACAGATATTACACTTACTTTATAAGAAATATACATTAGTCAAAAATTTATAAAATCTATATTTATCAGATATTAAATAGGTGTAGTATCCATACTTAATATCATATACTTATCGAGTATCTGATATATGTAAAAAAATATTTTTTATACCTATCAGGTATCCAATATGTATATAATATTAGACATAGATATTACATCTATCTGGTACCTGATAGGTATAAGTTTTATGTTTAAAAAATATTTAAAATATAATTAAAATATTATTAAAATATTATTAAAATAAATTAAAATATATTTAAAATATACTTAATTGTATTTATAAAAAACTATTTAAAATATTATTATTTTGTACTTAAAATATATTAAAATATACTTAAAAAATACTTAATTTAGGTAATAAATAAGTATGTTTTAAATATATATTTAAAACATACTTAATTTTAAATATATTTTAAATATATTTTAAATATATACCTAAATATACTTATTTATTACTTAAATTAAGTATTTTTTAAATATTTTTTAAATATATTTTAAATATATTTGAAACATAAAATAATAATATTTTAAATAATTTTCTATATACTTAAAAAATATTTAAAAAATATTTAAAAAATATTTAATAAAATATATTTTAAGTATATTTTAAATATCATAGTTTTTATAGGGTTATTTAATATTTAATATATATAATATTTGTAAATTTTTAACTAGTGTAAATTTTTAAAGTTTAAAATAAAATATCTAAACTCTAGATATACATGTTTTTAAAATTAATTTTAAATTTTTAAAGTATTTTGTTTTTTTGAGATTTATTCAGAATTTATTCTATATATGAAAGTAAAAAAAATATTTAGTTATATATATTTTTAATTAAAAAATTTATCTAGATAATTAAAAAATTTTGAATTTTAAGTAAAATAATTTTGTCTTCAATAAAAAATTATTTCATTTTTTTTTTTAAAAATTATAATTTTGAAATTTCAAAATAATTTTGTATACAAATATAATTCTAAGGTCTAGTTTAAGTTTTCTCTATAATTTAAGTATCATATATTAATATAATGTTTATATATCATGTAATGTATAATATTTAATATTTTATCAATATATTTTTATTAATTAATATATTTTATTTTTATTAAATAATTTATATTATATTAATTATACCAATTATATCAATTTCATAAGAAAATTTTTTGATTTCATTTGTGCTAATAATTTTTATAAAAACTATAATATTTAAAATATATTTAAAATATATTTTATTAAATATTTTTTAAGTATTTTTTAAGTATATAAAAAATTACTTAAAATATTATTATTTTATAATTAAAATATATTTAAAATATACTTAAAAAATATTTAATTTAAATAATAAGCAAATATATTTTAGGTATATATTTAAAATATACTTAATTTTAAGTATATTTTAATAATATTTTAAGTATATTTTAAATATATATTTAAAATAGACTTATTTATTACTTAAATTAAGTATTTTTTAAGTATATTTTAAATATATTTTAATTATAAAATAATAATATTTTAAGTAGTTTTTTACAAATATAATTATATTTTAAGTATATTTTAATTATATTTTAAATATTTTTTAAGCATATGTATTTCTTATAAAAAATAAAAATATATAAAGTAATAAAAAAATAAGTTAAGTTTCATTACTTTTTTCTTAAATCAAAAAGTTCAGTTTATATGAATGAAAAAAATAAAAGTTATTTTAGAATTATTTATTTTTTAGGTAAAAAAATAGTTTGTACTGTAATACCTTTTTTGAAATTTCAGATTTGTTAATCTCAATAATTATTGTGATATATGACAGATAAAATTAGTGAATTAGTTGATAATTAATAATGTGAATATTATTGTGATAATTATAAGGATACAATATAAACAATTGATATATAAGATTTTATAAAATTACTGAGTATCTTTATATGTGATCTACTAAGTATTTGATTAGAAATGTAACTTCAAGAGAATAAAATAATAAAAATAAAAAAAACTTATAGCATCAGGAAATTTTTTATGTCAGAGGTTATTGTAATAATTTCATTTTTAAAGGTTATTGAAGGTTATCGGACCAATAACCTTCGTAAATATTACGTTTATTATGATAAAGTGAAGGTTATTGAAGGTTATCGATATCAATAACCTTCGGAGTATTACGTTTTATTAATAAAAATGAAGGTTTTCGGTACCAATAACCTTCGTAAATGTTATGTTTATGTTGGAGGTATTCGAAGGTTATCGGAGTGAAGGACTTCGAAGGCTTACGTTTAAAAAAATTTACTGATGTAATACATCAGGAAATTTTAATAAGTGAAAATTTGTGCAAATTTTCACTTCGTAAATTTTTGCAAATTTTCAATATTTTCGGAAATTTTCGCAAANTGTACTGTAATACCTTTTTTGAAATTTCAGATTTGTTAATCTCAATAATTATTGTGATATATGACAGATAAAATTAGTGAATTAGTTGATAATTAATAATGTGAATATTATTGTGATAATTATAAGGATACAATATAAACAATTGATATATAAGATTTTATAAAATTACTGAGTATCTTTATATGTGATCTACTAAGTATTTGATTAGAAATGTAACTTCAAGAGAATAAAATAATAAAAATAAAAAAAACTTATAGCATCAGGAAATTTTTTATGTCAGAGGTTATTGTAATAATTTCATTTTTAAAGGTTATTGAAGGTTATCGGACCAATAACCTTCGTAAATATTACGTTTATTATGATAAAGTGAAGGTTATTGAAGGTTATCGATATCAATAACCTTCGGAGTATTACGTTTTATTAATAAAAATGAAGGTTTTCGGTACCAATAACCTTCGTAAATGTTATGTTTATGTTGGAGGTATTCGAAGGTTATCGGAGTGAAGGACTTCGAAGGCTTACGTTTAAAAAAATTTACTGATGAGTTTGTAAATAAAAGAACTATTACTGATGCTTGCTTATAAATTAATCTTATTTTAAATTACAATTATTACTTGAGGTCTGAATTTTCATGTTAATATAAAAAAATATAATATAAAAGTATAAAGATGAAAAGTTGTTTTCTAAATTGTTATAGGGAAGTAGTAATATATTTTGTGAGGAATGATATTATTTGTTAAAATATTGTAATAGGTTATATTCTGATCTTATTTCAAAATACAATTCAAATTAGATCTGGATTTTTTTGATTAAATTCAAATTATAAATCCTTATTTTTAAATATTTAAAATTTATCCTTATTTTAGAATCCATCCTTATTTTTAGAATTTATCTTTATTTTTAAAATCTATTCTTATTTTTAGAATTATAATAATATTTAAAATTATATAAAATTAAAATAAATAAAAGAAATTATTTTTTAAAATTTTATTTAATAAAATGTAAATTGAAATTTTTTTTATTATAGCAGTGGATGTTAATTTATCATACTCAAATTTATTAATAAATTATTACATCTTATTGTTATTTTTATAGTACAGAACTGTAATAAATAAAAAACAGAAAAGAATTCACTTGTATAATTAAAAATAATGTTACATATATATAGTAACTCATAAAAATAATGTAACATCTGTATTTTTGTCTTTAAAAAATTTTATCTTACAAACAATTTATTTTAGAATAATAGTTCCTATACTTATTTTAATCTTTGAGATTTGAAAAATTTTTAAGAACTATTTGGTATCAGATTAATAATACCAATTTTTTACAAATGAGTAATTAATATTGAGAATTGACATTTAGTAAAATTTTAATTGTTGATAAAATTTTATACAGAATAGTTACAACAAAGGTGATTATAAAGTTGATTGTCCTTTCTAAGTAGAACAGGTATATCAAATTTCATTACAATTGGATCAGTAGTTACAGAGAAATTAATTTTTGAAAATTGAAATTTTACATATTATTTATTTTATATGTAAAATTTCAATTTTCAAGAGTTAATTTCTCTGTAACCACTAATTCAATTGTTATAAAATTTGATATACCCATTTTTTTTGGAAAGGGCAATCAACTTTATAGCCACTTTTGTTGTAACTATTCTGTATAAAATTTTATCAACAATTAAAATTTTATTAAATGTTAATTCTTAATGTTGATTACTCATTTGTAAAAATTGGTATTATTAATTTGATATCAAACAGTTTTCAAAAATTCTTCAAATTTCAAAGATTAAAATGAGTATAGAAACTATTATTCTAAAATTAATCTTATGAGATAGAATTTTTTAAAGGCAAAAATACAGGTGTTGTATTATTTTATATATAATCCAGATGATTTGTATCCATAATCTGTTTTTATTTCAAATTATAGGATCCATCCAGATTTATAGAATTAAGGATTGGAACTATACATATTTTCAAAATTGATTTTAGATTTTTGAGATATTTCATCTTTTTGGAATTTATGCAGAATCTGTTCTATATATGGAAGCAAAAAAAATATTCAGTTATGGGTATTTTTAATTAAAGAATTTATCTGGGTAATTAAAAAATTTCAGGTTTTAAGTAAAATAATTTTGTCTTCTATAAAAAACTATTTTGACTTTTTTTTTCAAAATTGCAATTTCAGGGTTCCAAAATAATTTTGCATACAAGTATAATCAAAATATAATTTATACTAGTCCATCCCTGGTTACAATATTATTCTAATAATATTTCGATAAATTTTTTATATATATCGTGATTATATATGTAAGAAAAATATATGAAACAGAATAAGTTTCTTCACATGAACAGACTTCAATAAATTATATACGATTGGGATCCATTCATATGGTAAGATTTTCTGGAAAAACACATTATTACCGAAATTAATATTATACATTTTAGGATTTTATAACGTCCACGCTATGGATTAGAAAGCAAAAGGATTGTGAAGGTTAAAATTATTAAAAAAAATAAAATTACCGCAATCAAATACCCAATTGTTTATAATTGAGACTTTATTACGGATTGAGATTTCTTTTTCTAACTAACTGTTAACTTTACAATTGTTATGTAATTACCAAGTTCATTTGATAATTATTTTTCAACTCTCAACCATATTGAAATAATTAAAAGAAGGATAAAATATTAATGATCAAAAAATTTAATGATAGTAATGTGACACCTATAAATTTTGGCTTTCTCCAAATTTATAGAAATAGTTTTCAATGGCATTTAATACAAAATTTACAGAATTATTTAAATGTATTGGAATAAAATATCCTATCGTATCCGCTCCAATGGCTTTTGTAACTGGCGCTGAATTGGCTACGAAAGTCACTTTAGGGGGCGGATTTGGATTTATTCCAGCAGGTAAAAAGAGTGAATATTGTTTTAACTACACAGTATTTGTACTCTAAATAAAAACAAGTCCGTATTATTCAATAGACATTAAAACTGCTGAAGAATTAAATCGTGATCTCAAAAGTGCAATAAATTTGTTTAATAGTTCACCAGAAATTCTTCCAATTGGAGTTGGATTTATGAACTTCATTCTTGATAAAGAAAAAAAAAAAGACGGGCTTTCCACACTTGAAACTGCTCTTTCACATAAACCAGCAGCTGTGTGGTTTTCATTTGGTGACTTTCAAGAATATCTACCAATCGTTCGCGAAATGTCACCAAAAACGAAAATATTTTCCCAAATTCAAACTGTTGAGATGGCGATTGTCTCAGCCAAATTGGGAGTAGATGTAATAGTGGCTCAAGGAAATGAATCAGGTGGTCATGGATTGATTAATAATGCCAGTACATTAACTTTAGTTCCAGAGACAATTGATGCTTTAAATGACAGTGGAAATGGTCATATTCCAGTATTAGCTGCTGGTGGAATCATGGATGGACGTGGTTTGGCTTCTGCGCTTATGCTTGGAGCTTCAGGAGTAGTAATGGGTACGCGATTTGCAGCATCAAAAGAAAGTCTTTTTAAACCTCAGGCAAAAGAGATGCTTGTAAAGTCGTGTGATGGTGGTGTAAGTACTATTAGAACTAATGTTTTTGATAAATTGCGACAACCAAATGTTTGGCCTGAACATTTTGATGGAAGAGCTTTGAGAAATAAGACTTTGGAAGATAATATTGATCTTGATGATGAAGAGAAAATGGCAGAGAAAAGAAAGATCTACGGAGAGGCAATGAAAAATGCTGATTATTCTCGTGCGGTAAGACATCATTTATTTTTTATTTTTTCCTGAAATCTTATAATGAAATGTGTTTAAGGATGGTTATCTTTAAATCATAGGTAATTTATGCCGGAGCAGGTGTCGGTCTTATAAAAGAAATCTTGTTCGTCAAGGTAAATCAATCAATCAATTTAATAAATTTTATCAATAGTAAGAATTTATATATTTGATATTTTTTTTATTTTTTTTACAGGAAATTATTAAATCAACAATAGAGGGTGCAAAAGTTACAATAGAAAAAAATAAAACATTGTGTGAAACCAAGACTTAATTTACAAAATGAATAAATACTTCTATTCAGGATCAAAGAGACTTTCAATATCCTTTTCCCAAAAAAATCCAGCAGCATTTCTGTGTCCACCACCACCAAATGCTTTCGCAATTTGAGATACATCTGCTTTTTCATCAAGACTTCGTAAACTTATTCTAAATCTTTTCATCTTTCCTTCATAACAGAAAACCATACCCAAATCTGCATCATCTTTATTTACAAGAATACTTCCCAACTCTGATTGCCACACAATAGAATTAATAGCATACACCGTGTAAGTTTTAGTTTGTACAGTCATTGTACGTTTAAAAGAGTCATTTTTGTCTAATTGTGCCATACGATCATTGGTGTATTTAATGATATGAGAACCAGATTCTATTACTTTCTTGATTAAATTCTATTAATAGACATTAATTATATATATTAATTGATATTTAATTATTAGTAATTGATATTTATTTATTAGATATATATTAATTGGTATTTATTATATATATATTAATTAGTATTTATTTATTAGATATATATTAATTGGTATTTATTTGTTTCGAATAAATAATTTTTAATTTAAAAAAAGGTCAATTATATATAATTACCTCATCTTTCGCGTATTGATCATATGCTTTGAATTCCTTGGGAATCATTGACCATGAAGTTGAAAATTCCTTAGAATTTGGTAGATCAAATCTCCACAAATCCTATCCGAATAAGAATAAAAATAAGAATAAAAAAATAATATAAATAAACAAATCTTATGAAGTCTTTTTTTTAATCAATTGAAACTCTTTACTCACTTTATCCTCAATATATCGAATTAACAATGGGACTTCTTTACCAGGCCAAAAGAACTCCCACGCTAATCTGGCACCACTTTTATCCAGATCAAAAAAATAATTCTTTTTATTTTCGTTAGGACTCGAATCATTCCCGAGCAAATTATCTCTAGCGGTTTTATGATGATCCACTATTATTACAGACTTTGCTTGTTTTTCGATTTCAGTAAGAATATTTCTTGAATAAGAAAAATCAAACAATGCAACATTTTTGTCTTTAATATCAGTCGGAGGTGGAGAAGAATGTATCGCAGGATAATAAGTTGCTTTATTTCCAAGACGTGTCCATGCCGAATAAGCTGAGCCAAACCCGTCAGCTAATATTTTAATAAATTAATTAATAGGAATTCATTTAGATAAAATTTAACAGTAATAAATTTTATTACCGCAATCTTTATGATAAATTACATAATTTATACTTTCGGGATTAACATGTGGAAGTATTTTAGTGGAATTTGCCTTTTTAAAAGAAAAAAATATATAAATTCATTGAGTTTTTATTTTTCTAGACAGAAAAAAAAAAGTATTCGAAGAAAATATTACCATTGCGTGAAATTTAGCGATATTTATTTCCAAACAACGGCGTAGAAACATAGGGTTTTTTTTTTGTTGTTCACAGATATATAAATCACGTGGAAATGGCGATTATAAACCACTTTTCTCTTTTTTGTTATTTTATTTTACATTCTTTCCTTATTTTGTAAGTATTTGGCTGCCACTCCTAAAAAGAGGGTGAAAGGTTTAAATTGACAGAAACATACAGGGTTTATGAGTTACATTCTTGAATGATGAAACAAGCGGACATAAAGACATCGCTTCTTTGTAAATCTTTGGAGGAATTTATATTAATCCAACGCGGTCCTACTAGATATGATTAGTATACATTTGAAATCACCGTGCCTGCGGTAATCTGTTCTGGGTATAAGGGATCAATGCGATGGCTGATAACTTTTTTTATGGTAGCGTTAAATTGGAAAGCACCTATCGGTGAGAATCTTGAATTCCTATTTCTTTTTAAGAACTCTTTATTTGGGTGTTAAACTTGGATCAGAGCTATCTTTCCCTATTATAAAAGGCATCAGAACTATTTCTCTCTTTGAAGGAGTATCCGATCCCAATGGTTTGAAATTTTTTTCTGCAGGTTCGATTCCTGCAGGGATCTTTCTATGTATACTATATTTTATTCTATTAAACCAGAATAAATTGCTAGTAAATGGAAATTAATGTATTTAAGGCAGTGGTAAATAATAATATAGTTGATGGGCTATTTCAAAAGTAACAATAGTAAAAAATTGAATCTTGAATTAAATTATTAAATTCAAATTTTGTCGAGAGAAAAAGAATCTTAATAATAAATCTTACGCCAAAATTTAATTCAATGAATCGGTCATGCAACCAAATTTGTCAGTTATTCATAAAAAAAAATCAAATAAACCTATTCATAATTTTTGGTATCACTTTTTCGAAGTGAGAAGGAAAGATTTTAATCATTTCAGTAAAAAAAAAAAACAAAAAAAAAATAAAGATATTAATCTAACCCACCTTTTTTTTTTTTTTAAAAAAAAAAAACNGGCTGATAACTTTTTTTATGGTAGCGTTAAATTGGAAAGCACCTATCGGTGAGAATCTTGAATTCCTATTTCTTTTTAAGAACTCTTTATTTGGGTGTTAAACTTGGATCAGAGCTATCTTTCCCTATTATAAAAGGCATCAGAACTATTTCTCTCTTTGAAGGAGTATCCGATCCCAATGGTTTGAAATTTTTTTCTGCAGGTTCGATTCCTGCAGGGATCTTTCTATGTATACTATATTTTATTCTATTAAACCAGAATAAATTGCTAGTAAATGGAAATTAATGTATTTAAGGCAGTGGTAAATAATAATATAGTTGATGGGCTATTTCAAAAGTAACAATAGTAAAAAATTGAATCTTGAATTAAATTATTAAATTCAAATTTTGTCGAGAGAAAAAGAATCTTAATAATAAATCTTACGCCAAAATTTAATTCAATGAATCGGTCATGCAACCAAATTTGTCAGTTATTCATAAAAAAAAATCAAATAAACCTATTCATAATTTTTGGTATCACTTTTTCGAAGTGAGAAGGAAAGATTTTAATCATTTCAGTAAAAAAAAAAAACAAAAAAAAAATAAAGATATTAATCTAACCCACCTTTTTTTTTTTTTTAATAAACAATAACCTATATACAAAATATTATCAAACATTATCAAAACGTTATCAAACATTATAAAAAAAAACTATATGCAAAATATTAAAGATTACTCTAATAATAATAATATTGATCGTGATAGAATTTCTAATGCCAAAATTTTGAAAAAAAAGATATACTAAGAAATTACTAAATACGGTGAATACATGAGATTAAAAATTATTCTGGATATTTGTCATTCTTCCCAATAAATATAATCTAAAAGAAAAAACGAATGACTAGTTAGCTTGAATAAAAAGAAAATAAAATTTTTTTCTTTAATAAAATTCCCTTTTGGTTGAGATTTTGAGCGACGGAGAGTAATTGAGGTCCTAGATTGTAAAAGATATCGAGGCAGCGCATGGTTTTGGAGATCGAAAAAGGTATTTAATTAGTCGGATATGGATTCTTTACGTGAGGAAGAAATATAAGGAAAACGATTTTTTCCTGATCACATTTAATTGTTGGGATTCGAAGATAATCAGGAATTCGAAAAAATCGTCATTTGGGAATTCATAAAATTTTCAAAGTGTTTTCTTAATCAAATTACCTTTGTGAATAAGATAGTATTTATGAGCTTGTTTTAAAAGCTCTTGAGAAGCAGATGTCGAATAGGATGAACCTGAGATCAAGTATCAGATATGAGATCAATCTCATTTGATAAATGAAAAAAATATTGGCAGACATTGTTGTTCACAATGCTAAACCAAAATAATTATATATAACCAATTAACTTAAAAATTTCTCCCCAATAAAAAAAAAACAAATAGAGAGAGAGAGATAAATATATATATATATATATATATATATATATATATANGATATACTAAGAAATTACTAAATACGGTGAATACATGAGATTAAAAATTATTCTGGATATTTGTCATTCTTCCCAATAAATATAATCTAAAAGAAAAAACGAATGACTAGTTAGCTTGAATAAAAAGAAAATAAAATTTTTTTCTTTAATAAAATTCCCTTTTGGTTGAGATTTTGAGCGACGGAGAGTAATTGAGGTCCTAGATTGTAAAAGATATCGAGGCAGCGCATGGTTTTGGAGATCGAAAAAGGTATTTAATTAGTCGGATATGGATTCTTTACGTGAGGAAGAAATATAAGGAAAACGATTTTTTCCTGATCACATTTAATTGTTGGGATTCGAAGATAATCAGGAATTCGAAAAAATCGTCATTTGGGAATTCATAAAATTTTCAAAGTGTTTTCTTAATCAAATTACCTTTGTGAATAAGATAGTATTTATGAGCTTGTTTTAAAAGCTCTTGAGAAGCAGATGTCGAATAGGATGAACCTGAGATCAAGTATCAGATATGAGATCAATCTCATTTGATAAATGAAAAAAATATTGGCAGACATTGTTGTTCACAATGCTAAACCAAAATAATTATATATAACCAATTAACTTAAAAATTTCTCCCCAATAAAAAAAAAACAAATAGAGAGAGAGAGATAAATATATATATATATATATATATATATATATAAAATAAATATAAAAAAAAAATATATATAAAAAAATAGATATATATGTATATATAATAATTATATATATATATATATATATATATATATATATACAGAAAATTTACATATAAAGGTTGAAATTTTTAATATTAACAAGTAGTATTATTATAAGACGTACAGGATGGTAAACTTAATTCACAGGAACGTTTATGCCGTAAACTCTTTAATTCTTCAAATGCTCCTTTCCCTGGTTCTGTTGTCCCGTCTTTCCAGGGTCGCTTGATTATAACATCAGATTCATTAGTCGGACTTTCAATTACGGAATTTATGTCATTAACAGTAATTCCACCTATAAAAGATTGAATAAAAATTATCAAATTAATTTTTGTCAACCCAAATTTGAAGAAAGAACAAAAGTTATTGACCAATAAGTATTATCTATACTTGATCCCTACTTTTTCTTTGTTCAAATATAAAAAAGAGATCCGACTTTTAAGTACCTTGTGCTACTTTTAATAAAACATTTTTTCTAAATCTTGAAGCAGCATCTCCTTTAAAAATATTCCCTTGTTTTGCTTTTAACCTTCGAACTAATAATACTCTACTTGTAACAGCAGCAAAATTTTCTTGTGGTAAAGCAGAAGTCGTTGTTCTTGGTGGGAATGCAGTACGAAATTCGTTTTCTTCTGGATCCCATTCAACTGCGAGATAATTTTTGCATGAAAATTGTGACGAAAAATGAGAACAATTATGAATCTTTCGTCGTTTTGAGAATTCCAAGGGTACTAGGTTCAGGGGAGTTTGTTTTGAAGATACCATAAACGACGTCGTTGAAGCGTCGTATTTTCGTTTTAATCCAGGTTCACCACCAAATATTGGCCACCAACCATGATTATTAACTATATAACGTTGAAGTTTCAATGTATCTGAAGGAGGTTTTGGTATTTGGGGTTTTTGATGAGGCACTATCGATGTCCATTTTAACCAACTCTGTGAAAAATAATTTGAAGAATTATCTCGTGAAGAGTCAAGTCCTTGCTGAAGACTCCCGGATATTAATGAGTTTGGAGCCATGATATCCCCTTTTTAATAAGTATAAATGGTCGTGAAGAAAACAAAATTTTAAATATCAATACCAGTTTTTAACCGAAAAGATGTTGAGACTTGTAGTTGATTTATTTTTATTTTTATTTTTTTTAAAAAAAAAAGGATTTAATTTTTTGAAATTTTTGATAAACTTTTGATATCAAGAGATCAAAAAAGTTAAAAAGAAATCCCTTGTTATGAAAAATGCATTACAAAATTACACATCATCGCACTAAAAAACTGCATCACAGTAAATCTGTTATAATCTGTTAGGTAATGTGAAAAATGTGAAAAATGTGAAAAAAAAAAAAACCGAATTTTGGATTAATAACCTGTTTAGTAGTGCGAAAAGATTACCAATAAACTTTTAAATTTCTGACCATTATCATATCATTTACAAAATTGTCGGTTAGTGTATCATCACCTTTTTTTTTAAAAAAAACAATTCTCAGATGAGAATTAATTTTTGGTAACAAATCAAATTTGCATTTTCATTGTGCATTATCACTTTAAATTAAAACTGTGATAATATTGACGTAAAGAAAATAATTTTATTAGAATAATTCATCTTTCTTTAGTAAATGTTATAAGTGATAATGACCAAGGTTAATAGTATTTTAGGTATAATCCTTAGAAATTTAGTCCAAGAATTTAATTCTGGGGTAAAGGGTTTATAAAAAGGCGATGCTGGATTGGATGTTGGTTATTCGAAAATTTCGAAAAATAAATAAATGATGAATATGGGTTTTTAGAACAAGTTTTTAACTCGTTTAGAATTTAAATATTGTGGTAACGTGGTTAACATAATGATCATTTATGATCGAAATTTATGATTTCGAATTTTTCCTTAAGTTACGTGATCAGATAAGATAATACACCAATCACGTGCGACATTCTTGTATTTTTCTCCTATCTAAAAAAAGAACTATAATCCCAAATCTTTTAAAATTATCTCTACCTAGGTTCCTCAGCATCTAAGTTCATTTAAAAGTAAACTTCTCTTCAGAAAAATGACTGTAACTTCAGTTATTGATCGAGTAATTCCTTTTAATTCTGTCAAAAAACAAGTGATACACAAAAATTTACATATGGGTTCCATAAACAAAATCTAGACTCGTATGAATCAGATCTTCATTTACCATTTACATAATCCCAATGCTACATGTTATACATTATAATTCTGGTAGAATGAGGCGAGCAAATAAAAATGAGTATTTCAAGTATTTCAAGTATCTCAAGTAACTTAAGCATGTGATTTTTAACAAATATATGTCAAACAAGTTTTAATACTTTTTCAGTTAACCTAATATAACAAATATAGTAATGTTGTAAACAGTCTTGGACATAATATATTGAAGACATAAGTGTTAAACAACATAATCTTAAAAACAAAAAACCAATATATAATATTATAACAATTATAAAAGGTTGAAACAGTTTGATATAAATTATTTTTTTCCTTAATTGGAAATTTGGGTTGAAATATTGTTAATATTGTTGTAAATAAAATAAATAAAATGAACTAAGAACAATAACTTAAGAATAATTTATTATTATTATTATTATTATTATTATTATTATTATTTATTATTATTATTATTATTATTATTATTATTATTATTATTATTATTAGTATTATCATTATTATTGAAAGGCAGACCAATATAATTAATATTATGATATTATTTTTTTTTCAACCCCCGTAATCTTTTCGTGTAATCTTTAAATGTTCTGGTTTGCAGGTTTCGCCTTATTTGAAAATAGATTGTGTCATGTTATGGCTTTTATGTTCAGCAAACTTCTCGCAATATGGGTAATATTGGTAATATTGGTAATATTGGTAATATGGGTGTTACCGGATACTGTGCCGACTACACAATTGCAGCAAAGTTTATTAGCCAACAAAGACCCCTTCAAACTATTGAACGCCTTTCTGTCTTCAATATTAAAGTTTCTTTCTTGCTCTCTTTTTGTCTCTTTTGGAGAGCCATTTTTTCCTTGTCAAAATTTAGATCTTAGAACTTCATTAGTATCTTTTGTACTCCTTTCCCACAAACTGATGCATACTTCATCTTTACATTAGTACCCTTTATTATATAACCGTTGTCCTATACCCCTATATTAATAAATACCTTTTTTTTAAAAAAAAAAAAAAAAATTCTTTAACTTTTTTACACATCTACAGTCCCAAGTTTTAGCACCTTTTCCAACACTAATTTGTGCGAATTCTCAAGTCTGACTCTATAATCTTAAACACTTCTCTCGTGGTTACCCCAAAACTTCCTAACTAATAATCTAACTAGTAGAGTCCTCAAGGGCAACAAAACTTNTTGGTAATATTGGTAATATTGGTAATATGGGTGTTACCGGATACTGTGCCGACTACACAATTGCAGCAAAGTTTATTAGCCAACAAAGACCCCTTCAAACTATTGAACGCCTTTCTGTCTTCAATATTAAAGTTTCTTTCTTGCTCTCTTTTTGTCTCTTTTGGAGAGCCATTTTTTCCTTGTCAAAATTTAGATCTTAGAACTTCATTAGTATCTTTTGTACTCCTTTCCCACAAACTGATGCATACTTCATCTTTACATTAGTACCCTTTATTATATAACCGTTGTCCTATACCCCTATATTAATAAATACCTTTTTTTTAAAAAAAAAAAAAAAAATTCTTTAACTTTTTTACACATCTACAGTCCCAAGTTTTAGCACCTTTTCCAACACTAATTTGTGCGAATTCTCAAGTCTGACTCTATAATCTTAAACACTTCTCTCGTGGTTACCCCAAAACTTCCTAACTAATAATCTAACTAGTAGAGTCCTCAAGGGCAACAAAACTTACTTGAATTACTAATTAATTTTACAAAGATTTGACATGAGAGAATCGAACTTTTCATTTCCTTCACAAAATCGTGCTTCGGTTTGCATCACTTCCGCTCTTTACGACCGTAGGGCTCTTGACTGTTCTGCCATCTTACCTTTAATCAATTCTCTCACACATCTTACTTATTTGACAAGTACTTCCCCTCGCATCCGAGAGATTCTCACGATGGACGGTGGGTTAGAACGTCTTGTTCGTATACTGAAAACTACTAAAGTGAACGATAAAAGAAGTGGGTGGAAATGGTCTATGGCATTTCAGTGTGTTGCTAACGTTGGTGTTCGTGGTTCTGAAATTATAAGAACGAGGGTAGTGGACGCTGGTATGGTACCAGTAATTATAACTGTATTGGACAATTTTTTAAGAGCTCTTGATCATGTTAGATTGGAAAAAGAACAACAACTTGCTGCACAATTGCTTACACCTCAACATCCATCATTAATTACAACAACACCTTCCACCGCTATTCCTCTTACATCCACATTTGTTGGTCCTATAGAAAATGTTAATTCATCGAATGTTATTCAAATGTCTGACGAATCCGAACAACCTTTAACTTCTTATCCTCATTCCCCTAATTCATCAACATCCATTTTTACTACTTCTTCCGAATATCAAAATGATACTTCTGATATTTCACATGCTGGTTCATCAAATATGCAAACTGTTATTTCAAATTCGAATCCAGCTACTACCTCTACTAATAGGTTTTTAGCAAATGTCGCAACGACGTTTGATATAAGGTCTTCCGATGACGCAAGATCAGATGTAGCTTCTTGGGGTTCAGTTGCTGATAATGAAGAGACAGGGTTAACCACAACAGTACAACAATTACCATCAACGATTTCCAGTACTACAGGTACGAATATAGCTCAAAACCTAAGAACATCACAATCACCTAATAATAATACAACTCCCACCACAACAAATACGACTTCGCAAACATCATCAACGTTAGAAATTGACGTACTTTATCGTGAAGAAGACATTCTTTTATCTCTTCAACTTCTCGCTTATCTTTCGAAATATCCACATTTACGTGCCACATTTCATAATGCTTACCCACCTCATAACGTATTTTCTCTTGTGGAAAAATTTACTCACCGCCTTCATCCTACCGAAATTCAGTATTGGGCTGGCGTTATTATGCGTAATGCTTGTCGTAAAGATGAAGAAAAAGGTGGAATCCGTCAATGTGCTTATATGGCTTGCGGTAAATGGGAAAGTTATCCCAGAGAATTTGCAAAATGTCGGAGATGCCGTAAAGCCAAATATTGTTCCAAAGCCTGTCAATCGAAAGCCTGGAGTGAAGGTCATCGATGGTGGTGCATGGAACGACATGTTCATGGAGAATCAGAAACACAAAATGGGCAAGCAACATCTTCGAACACTTCATCAGGATTAAATGGTCATCGTTCCAGAGCTATACCTTCTTCTACTACGGATAATAATAATAGTAATAATAATAATAATAATAATAATAATAGTAATACAGTTAGTTCAACGAATAATCGGGAAACGACGCCATCAACAACGACCGGTTCAACATCTCACGGTCGTAGATCAGGATCGGGATCAGGATCAGTTTTAGTATCGTGAGATAGATTTAATGAGAAAACACATAAACAAGGCGTTCTGAAACATCATTATGCAGAAATTTTGTCATCAAAATTTTGAAATATATTTTATTGCATATATTATATTAGATTTAAGTGTTTTGGATCATAGCTTTTATTCACATTGTTTATAAATTTGAGATTTTGGTTGTAGAATATATTTGGTGTAAATGTTATCATTGTGTGATTTATATTTACTTTTATTGGAAATCAAATTTTTTTTGGAGTTGGTTTTTTTAACATTGGTTCATTTTTGGGTAGTAGGGGAGTTTTTTTTTTTTTTTTGTTGTTTTGTCATGCTTAACATCTTTAACATCGCTAAAACAATTGTCTTGCCCTTATTTTACAATATATATATTTGTATTTTTTTTGCTAGATTATTATTCATTGTATTTTTTTTGTACGCACGTTTTTACAAAAATTTGGATTNAAAATGGGCAAGCAACATCTTCGAACACTTCATCAGGATTAAATGGTCATCGTTCCAGAGCTATACCTTCTTCTACTACGGATAATAATAATAGTAATAATAATAATAATAATAATAATAATAGTAATACAGTTAGTTCAACGAATAATCGGGAAACGACGCCATCAACAACGACCGGTTCAACATCTCACGGTCGTAGATCAGGATCGGGATCAGGATCAGTTTTAGTATCGTGAGATAGATTTAATGAGAAAACACATAAACAAGGCGTTCTGAAACATCATTATGCAGAAATTTTGTCATCAAAATTTTGAAATATATTTTATTGCATATATTATATTAGATTTAAGTGTTTTGGATCATAGCTTTTATTCACATTGTTTATAAATTTGAGATTTTGGTTGTAGAATATATTTGGTGTAAATGTTATCATTGTGTGATTTATATTTACTTTTATTGGAAATCAAATTTTTTTTGGAGTTGGTTTTTTTAACATTGGTTCATTTTTGGGTAGTAGGGGAGTTTTTTTTTTTTTTTTGTTGTTTTGTCATGCTTAACATCTTTAACATCGCTAAAACAATTGTCTTGCCCTTATTTTACAATATATATATTTGTATTTTTTTTGCTAGATTATTATTCATTGTATTTTTTTTGTACGCACGTTTTTACAAAAATTTGGATTTCGGGCACAATAAATTGTGCAAGATTTTGCCTTATTTATCGTCTCTCACTCCCCCATACTATCTTTATATACCAGTCGCAACAATCTTTCTCCTATATTTAGCACAGATTATAACAGAATTACCACAACAGAATTGTTTATATATATATATATATATGCGAAAAAAAAGCATTACTGTATTTTTTTCCTAGTCGTTCTGTAATAACTTGTACTATTGCTTAACATAGAAAATATTTCTCATTTAGATATCTGATATCTTAACCTTGTATTTTACATTTATTTTTTTTATTTTTTTTATTTCTTGTGATAATATTATAAAACGGAAATTGATTTTTTATGTTTAATATTGCATAAAAAAGAACAATTTTAAGAAATTAAAATATTAAAAAATATACCAGTATACAAGATACTAAAGATAATATAATACATCAATAACATCAAACACGTTCAATAATAATAATACATGTTTACCTTTTTTTTGGATTTCCGAATTTTCTATTTCACGTGATTCACCAAATGCCAAGTAATATATAAATTTCTTACATCATTAATCAATAAATATAATCATAGAATATTAATTTATCAAATATAGATTATTTAATAAGTTTTCCATATATCTGTTGTAACAGGACAACCCTTTTGAGAATGATTAATAGTAGCAAGAAAATTAGCCACAAGAATATAAATTGCACTTTTTCCATCTGAATCTTTCCAACCCTTTTCTTTTGCTGCTTGACTAATTTTTTCTTTTAATTCAGCAAAGAGTATTCCCCCACTTTCAGAAGAAGAAGAGGGTGATGGTGATGATGATGATGATGATGATGATGATAAATAAGAAGCAGTAGTAGTAGAAGTAGCGGCACGAAGTATTTGTAAAATAATAGCACAAAGAATTGTTTGGGGAGATGGTAATGGTATTGATAAATTCATATCAATATCACTTTGTTCCATCACTGTTGCAACATTATCTACCAATGTGCTATTTACTTCACTAATATAATAAAGTTATTCAGAAAAAAATTAGTTTATTATTTATAAAAACATAAAAATATATAATAATAATATGTGATATTAAAATAAATATTTACTGTATAACATCTATATCAAATTCTAATAGTAACAGCTTTCGATGACCTTCCAGAATTTGTTCCAGCGTTAAGATCACATTACTCTAAATCCACCATTATTAATTTAATTTATTTATAATTTAATTCATACCATTCAGCATTTGATCTTACCAAAACATCTTTGACTCTCTCAAGATCTTCTGATAAAACATTATGTGATAGCTAAAAAACAAATGGGTAAAAACTCTTAGTCGAATATTCAACAAAAAAATAATCGTCACATATAAATTATAAGACAAACCGTTAACTCTTCAGATTCATCCATATCACCTTCATCTTGATCATCATCAAATTCTTCTTCGTTCATCACAAGACTTCTCAAACGTTTATTTAATTCGATTTCTTCCTCTTCTAGACATTTTTGATCCGCCAATTCGTCATCTAAGGCATTAATCTTTAATCACGCACATACAGTAATTTTCTGAAAAAGTTAAAACCTTAATTTTCATAACATGGCTTTCTTTTCTATTATCAGTATAAATATAGTACCTTAGTCGTATATTCTTGTTTTAACATATCTAACGCGAGAATTTCCATTTCATGATGTCGAATTTCGTCTTCAATTTTAGCGGTTTGTTCATCTTTAACTGCTTTTGAAGTTTCTTCATTATTTACCTTTTCACGTTCCATACTTTTAGCCCTTTCGGCTATTCTAACTTTCTCTAAATTGATTCTTTGCTAATAATAATTTTTTATTTAAAAAAAAGGATCTCAAATTTATTATCATTTATTATTAAAAATGAAACCTACTTTTTCCATTATAGATTCTAAACTATCTATTGAAGAAGTTATTTCTTCGTGACGTTGCGCTATCAATTCTATTTGCTCTTTAGCATCCTGAAGATTACTTGTTAAAATATATAAAATATATATATTCATTAAAAAATATTCATTTAGATATTTAAATATTTAAATATATTTATATAGAATTGCACCAAAAATTAAATATCATAAAGTAAATACCATATTTGAGCCAGTACATTTGCTGCTCGTAATATTTTATCAACCGTTACAGGGTCAGGTCCACGTAAAGGAGTAGGCGGTTCTAACTCTTCCCTTTAAAGAAATAGTATATATGTCTATATTTATGTATATATGTGTGTTCGTAAGTATAATAAAAATAAGTTCACCTTGGAGTTATACCTAGCTCTTCGACAAGTGTAAATAATTTACGTTCATGTGGTGCTGCCTCGCGTACTGATTTACGTGTTGGTGATAATAACGAAGTGACACGTGCATTACTTGTTGAAAAATCCAGCGAAGCAACTTCAGAAGAAGCTTTTAATATACTCTCTAAATGCGTAAAACCTTTAAACATTTTCTAATTATGCAATTTATCAATTTATCAATTTATCACTAAAAGAATGAAAGTACAAGTACAATAACGCGAGAAAATATTTATATATTTTTAGTGTGATCTGCATTTTGTTTTGATAATCGTTTTCGTTATAATAATCAACATTGCAAACTCACATCATACATTCTAATATAAAATTATCGCAAAAAAAGTAACAAAAACAAACCTCTCTTCCAACAGTCGAATATGTTAAGAATGGAAGCGAGCTGATGTCAGATTCTTACAAAGAAAAAAAAATTTAGGACTTGTATATTGTGCAAAAAGAATCATTATCTCAATCTTCTACATAAATACTGTATTTATTTAGTAACAGTAGGTAATATTTTGACCTGTGTTAGTATCTTATGTATAAAGCTCCTTAATTTTACTATCCAGTTCTGTGAGCTCAGCTCAAACCTGCAAAGTCCAGTTCAAACTTGTAGGCTTGCAAGTTTGTCAAGCTTATACTTTCACTTTGGATCAATTTAAAAAAAATAAGAAGTAATTTTCTATTATAATATTTTTAACACCAAAAGTTCTTATTTTAAACTTTGTTGTAGTTTTAGAGTCATGTTTCTATCATCAATATTCACCAAGTATTACATTAATTTTATTATTCACATTGGTTTTACACAGTAGGAACTATACATGTTTCCAAAATTGATTTTAGATTTTTGAGATATTTCATCTTTTTGAGATTTATGCAGAATCTATTCTATATATAAAAGTAAAAAAAATATCTAGTTATGTGTATTTTTAATCAAAAAATTTATCTGTGTAGTTAAAAAATTTCAGGTTTTAAGTAAAATAATTTTGTCTTCTATAAAAAACTATTTTGACTTTTTTCTTCAAAATTGTAATTTCAGGATTTCAAAATAATTTTGCATGCAAGCAGTGTTGTCAAATTTGCATGTCCCTAGCTTTTTCGACTGTCTCTATATCCTATGTTCCAATGTCCCTACTCTTAAATAGTTTATAAATAGATACTAAAACTTTATAGATATATATAAAAATTAATTTTAAACAACTTTAATTAATAGGTCAAAGTAAATTTTTATAATAAAATTTTGTATTATTTATATTTTTAAAAAAATAATTTTTGTCCCAATATTGTCCCGTGGTGTCCCTTGACAACACTGCATGCAAGTATAATAGAAATCAAATTTTCTATCATAATATTTTTAGTATCATTTTTTTAAAAACTAACAGAGTCTTGCNTAGTTATGTGTATTTTTAATCAAAAAATTTATCTGTGTAGTTAAAAAATTTCAGGTTTTAAGTAAAATAATTTTGTCTTCTATAAAAAACTATTTTGACTTTTTTCTTCAAAATTGTAATTTCAGGATTTCAAAATAATTTTGCATGCAAGCAGTGTTGTCAAATTTGCATGTCCCTAGCTTTTTCGACTGTCTCTATATCCTATGTTCCAATGTCCCTACTCTTAAATAGTTTATAAATAGATACTAAAACTTTATAGATATATATAAAAATTAATTTTAAACAACTTTAATTAATAGGTCAAAGTAAATTTTTATAATAAAATTTTGTATTATTTATATTTTTAAAAAAATAATTTTTGTCCCAATATTGTCCCGTGGTGTCCCTTGACAACACTGCATGCAAGTATAATAGAAATCAAATTTTCTATCATAATATTTTTAGTATCATTTTTTTAAAAACTAACAGAGTCTTGCTTCAATACTTTTATTTATTTGAAAAGTTATTGTAATACAACTAACTAAAACAAATTACATAATACATAATTTATACAGAGATTTTTCCATAATATTATATATATATTTTTGAAAGATTTCAATATATAATAATTTAACCCGTAAAATTACAAATTTTTTACATCTTGAAAAAATTCTGTAAAATTTTTGTAACTTTATATATATTTATTACATCTCAAAAAAATTACATCTTGAAAAATTTCATAATTTTTTCACAATTTAATTTTACAAAAATATTTTTTATTTTCAAATTTTTGTAATATAAATTTTTGCATTTTTTTATAAAAAAAAAATCTATTTGTAACTACCGGTGATAGTTACCATTGGGCAAAATTAGAATTAGAGTTAGATAATTTTGTCTGGTAGTGACAGTCATCAGTGGTGACAAATAAATTCACTCTTTTATAAATATTTACAGAAATATACACAACTAAAAATCATATATTATAAAAAAATTTATTTTTAATTTATTGTTTTTTATCATATTTCAGAATTCTTTGAATAATAATAAATTATCGTATAAAATATTTCAGATATTTATAAATAAAATATAATACTAAATAAATATAAAAAATGTTAAATAAAAATAAAATACTAAATAAAATAAAATTAAAAATATTCATATTTTTAAAAATTTCAAATTATTATATAGAATTACTACTTCATGACTAAATACTTTGTCTTGTAAATATAACTTTATCTTCATATTCCTCTTCTCTTTCTTCTTTTTTCTTTTTTTTTTCTTCTTTTTCTTCTTTTTCTTCTTTCTCCTCTTCTTTTTTTTCTTCCTTCTCTCCTTTTTCATCATCTAATCCAATAATTTAACTTCTTTTTAGCTTTTTCTATAAAAAAAATAAATTTTTTAATATTTAATATAATATCAAATTTTTTTTTATATTTTTTACTTACTTTCTTAACTTTCATAATTTTGCATATTTTTTTGTTATTGATATTGATTTTTTTTAGTTGTTCTGAATTTTTCTACTCTTTTATTTTTTGAAAACCAAATTTTGTATCAATATATGAAGGTTTATATTTTTCAAATACTGTGAAAAGAGCAGACCTTACTCTATTCGTAATTGACCCTTTTAGACTTTGATGTTTAGCTAATAACTTTAAAAATTTTTAAAACAATATATTAAATTTTAATATTATAATTTAATTTAATATAATTTAAGTAAGTAATTTAAATAAAATTTACAGGACTTTTAATATATTTTATATAATAAGAATTTTAATATTTGTTATCCCAATTTTTGAAATATTCATTAAATTCCAATTTGGTACAACCGATAGTAACAAATTTTAAATAACTTTCATCCAAGTAGATTCTTTTATTTATAGTAAAATTTACAATTTTCAAATAAATTTTTTATTTTAAAGTATTTTGAATAAATAAAAGATGTTTCAATAAAAGAAGCTTTATAACAAATGCAAACATTTATATTTATAAATTTATTTTCAATCACACTGGTCAAAAATTTATAAAATCTACACCTATCAAGTACCAGATAGATGTAGATTTTATAAATTTTCGACCAGTGTCATATAATCTAATTTGATCCCACTTGATATTAATAATTTTTGTATATCAGAAATTTTTCTTTTTATTTTAATTTATCTATTATTCATTTTTATCTGTTTATTATTTATTTCTTCAAATTTATTTAAAAAATAATTGGTATCTTTACATGTAAATGAAAAATTATCTATAAAAAGAATTATGTATAAATTTTAAAATTTTTATATATTACAAATATTTTTGAAGACTTTTAAAATATTATCATTAGAATAATTATAATTTTTTATAGCTCCAGCAACTGTTTTTTGCTTTTTTCTTAAAAATGTTTTTGTAATTTCATATTTTTCTAATTCTATTAATACTATTGACATTGTTACTATTGTTGGTATTATTATTACTGCTGGTATTATTGAAGGTTATTTCTCTTGATATTATTTTTTCTACTCTTGTTTTTGATGATATAGATTGTTTATAATTCTTTTTAACAAATTTTAATTTTCTAGTCAAAAGACCAAAATAAAATTCATCATTTTTTTTTTATTTTTTTTATAAAATAAAAGTATTTTTTATTTATTTATTTTTTTTTGTTACTATTATTATTATTTTTCTAAATTAAAAAACTATTTACTATTATATATATTTTAAAATTATTTTAAAATTATTAGAAATATTCAAAAATATTTAAAGAAATAAAATAGAATTTTAGTTTTTTATATATCATAAATTATTTTAAAATTCTTTATTATTATATCCCTCAATTAGATAGTTATTATCTAATTGCCATTATTAAAATATAATAATAATTTATAATATAAAGATGTTTATATTTCTACAAATTATTTATAATTAGATATTTTCGCAACTTACAAAATTAATTAAAATTATATTTATTATTAACAATAAATTTTCTGTAAATTCTAATTTTTAATTAAATAATACTAAAGTCTTTGAATATTATATTTAATTACATGATTATAATTTATATTTATTTTCTTTTTCAAAAAATAATAATTTATATTTTTATTTAAAAAAAATATAGATAAAATAATTATATATTTTTAAAAATAATGTGAATAAATATGAAATAAAGATTAAATTTATTAATATAAAATAATGCATTTAATTAATTTATTATATATTTAGTTTAAAATATAATAATACGAAACATTTCAAAATAATACAATTTAAAATAAATATTTATTTACTAAATATTTATTAGTTTTATCAAATCGAAGAACTATATGAACTATATTTTTTATTACTTCTATTTCTATAAAATTGTATACCTCTGTCAATTTCAACAAAGGATAGCTATAAATAAATGAAATTCTTTTAGATATAAAATTGTACCATTGTTATACTTGTACGCTAAATTATTTTGGGACCTCAAAATTGTAATTTTGGAAAAAAAAGTTGAAATAGTTTTTTATAAAAGACGAAATTATTTTACTTAAAACTCAAAATTTTTTGACCACCCAGATAAATTCCTTAATTAAAGATACATATAATTAGGTACTTTTTTTACTTCCATATATAGAATAAATTTTATATAAATCTCAAAAAGTCGAAATATCTCAAAAATCCAAAATCAATTTTGAGAACATATATAACTATTGTACAAGTACAAGATGTAATAATTTTTCTTTCTTTAAAAATATTTCTATTATAAATAATGTCTAAATAAATAAAATAAAATAAAATCAAATAATTTATATATTTTATTAATTGAAATTATCGTAATAATATATACTTGTGCGTAGTGTTTTGATCCTATTTCAAAATATAATCCAAATTAGATCCAAATTTTCTTAATTAAATCTGAATTATAAATTCTTATCCTTAAATATTTAGAATTTATCCTTATTTTTAGAATTCATCTTTATTTTTAGGATCTATCCTTATTTTTAGGATCTATCCTTATTTTTAAAATCCATCCTTATTTTTAAGATTTATTTTTAAAATCTATTCTTATTTTTAAAATTTTTTTATTGTAATAGTGAACAATAATTTATTACACCTTAATTTATTAGTAGATTATTACTTCCCGTTGTCATTTTAATAATACAGAACTATGACAAATAAACTACAAAATTATTATAAAAAAGAATTTACTTGTATTGCTAAAAATATTGTCACGTATGTCACATATATATATATAATCTAAATTATAATTCGAATTATAATCCAGATGATCCGTATCCGTAATCTATTTTTATTTCAAATAAATCTTTTTTAAAATAAACAAATTCAGATTATAGGATTTATTTAGATTATATGATTTATCTGGATTTATAGGATTAAGAATCAAAATATTACTTGTGTGTAACAAATTCTATTATTAGATCAATATTCAAAAAGTTTTTTATCACTCATAATTACAGAGATATTACTAAATTATAATCATTTGTAATATTATATGATTTTTCAAAATTACAAATCCATATATTTTTATGCAACAATTTTGTATAATTGAAATCTTAAGCAGATCAAAATATAAGTTCAAATTTTAAATAAAATAGTTTAAATTTATTATTATTTTTTTATCTAAATTTGTTTTATTTTTATATTTAATAAATTTAAAAACTTCTAAAATATTAAATTCAAATAACTTCGAAGAATAATTAAATTTGATTGGAGTTTTGAACTTTTTTTAAAGTTGTTTTACTTAATTATCATTTCTGTATTTAAATAAAAAAATTTTTATTAAAAATTTTCTGTTATTTTTATAATTTTATATGATAATTTATATTAATATTTACAATTTTCATCATTTGCTCTTCTATATTTTTTTTATTACTGAAACAATATAAAATTTTAACATATATCTTATATAAAATTTTGTAAATTTCAATAGTATACTTATTTATGGTTTTGAATTTACAAATAATATCAACAATATGATAACCTCATAAATGTAACTTTGATGGTTTAAAATTAGAATTTGAAAATTAACAAAATAATTTAATAAATAGATTAACCTATTTTTTAATTGCTTTTGAAAATTTTTCAGATCATTTTTTTTAAATGTTTTTTGTTGATTTAATAAGTACATTTTAATTCATTTTATATAAACTTTCAAAAAATTCTTATTTAATAAATTATCAACTACAAATACTATCACCTTTATAATATTTCTATAATTATTTGCTATTAAAAGAGAAATCAATTGTAATTTTCTCAAAAATATAACTCTTTGGTTCATTTTATCTATTAATGATCTTTTTTCAACTTTCAATAATAATTTTTAGTACATCAGAAAATTTTTTTGAATATAATATTCTGTAATTTTAACATGATAATAAATTTTTGTAATTTTTCACATAATATTACAAAAATTTTTAGAAATTTTCAAAAGTTATTAAAATGTTAAAATTTTATAATATTATAGATACTATCTTCCATAATTTTGACATTTTAAAAATTTTTTAAAAATTTTTGAAAGTTTATTATTTAAAAAATTTTGAAAATTTTTGTCTTGATTTTGTTTATTTATTTATATCCCTTAATTTATAGACGCAAGCATATTTGCCTGCTTAACATAATAAAATATCGAAAGTTACAATTTAAGGAATAACACAAAATAATTTTGTTTATTTATTTTGTTTTGAACTTTTTCAAAAACTTATTTATTTTGTTTTGGACTTTTTTAAAAAACTATATACTTTTTTTTCATTCATTTATTTTGTTTTAAACTTTTTCAAAAAATTATATACTCTTTTTTTAGAAATTTTCAAAAACTTATTTATTTTGTTTCAAACTTTTTCAAAAAATTATATGCTCTTTTTTTAGAAATTTTTAAAAACTTATTTATTTTGTTTTGAACTTTTTCAAAATCTCAAGTAAATATGTTAGTTTTTAATAAGGTTAAATGCTGTTACAAGTGTACTTTCATACTTCATATTTACAGTTTTTTTAAAGAGTTTATAGTCCTTCCTGTTAGGTACAAAATTTTTAATTTAATCAATCCTTTATTTTTAAAAAACACCAGTTAGTTTTTGGTTAAAACTAACAAATTAATGTTCTTCCAAGTTATTATAACTTTATTATTTCCATTAATAACTTTATTATTAATAATTACTTTTATTAATAACTTCATATATTAGTAATTTCCTTTATCAACTTCATTATTAATAATTACTTTTATTAATAACTTCATATATTAGTAATTTCCTTTATTAATAATAAATTCTTTTATTATTAATTTTATAACTTCCTTTATTATTCAAGAACTTCTTTTATGGTAAACTTTCTTATAATCCATATTTCAAATACTTTTATATTTTATTAAAAATTACATCTTTAATTTGTTGGTACTTTTTTTATTAAATAATTTTAATAAACATTATTTCAAATAAATATAATAATAAATTACTTTAATTATTGATTAAATATTTATATTATAGAATTTATATTATTTGTTATTAGATTTTATAAATATTATTTTTATTATATATTGTAATAAAGAGAATTATTTTTATTATTATATACAAATAATTAATTATAAAATTTTAATGTAAAAATTAATATTGTGAAAATAATTAAATACAAAAATTTTTAAAATTAAACATAAATTTTTATGTAAAATTTACGTAGATTTATTTCACAACATATTAATAATTTAATATTACGTTTCGAAAATTTCTGAAAAATTATTTTGAAAATCTCTGTAGGTGTTGTAATTATTCAGAAAAATTATGGACCAAAAAGTTTACATAATATTACGTCTATTAAAATTTCTTGATAATTATTATTATATGTTATATTATTATTATATGTTATATTATTATTATATATTATATTATTATTATATACTATATTATTATTATATACTATATTCTTTATATTTTTTCAAATCTATATACTTAGGATATAGTTATATAATATTGTACATATTTTTTATTTTAATTTTTTTCTTTCATTTTCCGTAATATTACTATTTTTTATTTGCATTTTCTGTAATATTACTATTACTTTTATATGAAATTATTAATACACTGAGTTTAAACTGTAATTTAACAATTTTAAACAGACATTTTTTTTTGTTTTATTTTTATAACGTTACAAATTTTTATTTTATTGTCTGGTAATAAGGTATGTATGTATTAATTATATATATTACCCAAATCCCAAATAATTTGAGATTTGAAACGCCAAAATACACAAATTACTAGTATTTGGAATTTGGGATTTAGGATTTCGACAAAAGATATTAATTATAATTTGAAATTTGGGATTTGGAATTTCGGCATTTGGGATTTCGGCATTTGGATTTTGAATTTGGATAGTAGGTATAATATTAGTTATTACTATATGTTATATTCTTTTGAATCTACATACTTAAAATATAGTCAAATAATACTGTATATATTTTTATTGGTTTTCATAACATTACTATTTATTTCAATTTTTTTGTTTGTATTTTCTGTAATATTACTATTTTTTTTATTTATTTTTATTAAATATTTATTTATTATTTAAGATGAACAATCTGAATGAATTATTTAAAAAAAAAAGTAACTCTCTTCACAACTTAATTTGTGTACCTTTTCGTAAAATCTTTATAACCTTTTTATATTCATGTGCTTCTTCTTTGCACCTTTTTTTAACTTTAACTTTATACTCTTCTTCAACTTTAGTTTCACGTCCTTCTTTGTTTTCATATCTACTATTAGAATCTGAAGATTCAAACTTAATTTTATCTTCGATAGATCAAATACTAGTTAAAAATTTATAAAATCTACATCTATCGTGTACCAGATAGGTATATTCGTGTTTAATATTGTACACATATCGGATATCCGATAGGTGTGAGAAAATATTTTTCACACTTATCAAATACTCGATATATATAAAAAAATATTTTTTATACCTATTGAATATCCGATATATGTAAAAAAACATTTTTTATACCTATCAGGTATTCAATATATGTATGATATTAGCACTGGTCGAATGGAAAAAAATAGGACGGTTTTATCATGAATAAGATTTCGATTGATGGCTAAATTTGTTAGATTTATTAAGTATAGGCAGTTAATTTTTTCTGATTTATAAATAGGAATTTCTGATTTATGAATTTTCACAGATAGGATGTCTGATTTATGCATATTTGCACTATCAATAGGATTCTGATTTTTGTTTATTCAACTAGTGTAGGCACAGATACTACACCTATCTAATATCCAATAGGTATAAGCAGTGTTTGAAATTCAAATTTTAAATTATGTACAGAAATTCTTCAATTTAAAAATTCTATATGCAAAATTTATGCGGAAGATGTGCGCAAGTTTTTAATTTTGTGCGCGCGCACACTCCGCATATTGAATTTCAAACACTGTGTGTAGGTTTTATAAATTTTCGACCAGTTTTAATTATTTTAAAATAAATTAAAATAATTAAAAATTTTTTGTTTCAAGCTGTTACAAAAAGAATTCTTTCAAAATTAGATATTCTAAAAATACTTCTAGAAAAAGTTACAAATATAAAAGAAAAAATAAAAACTATTAAAGAAAAAGTCATTATATTTTCATATAATCAAGCTTAGTATAATATTAAAATTTAAACATTTCACAAATGTTCACAATATTAACAATGTTTATAAATAAATCATAATAATTAAGTCTGCTCAAGACCTATTGGAAAAAAAATATATCTCAATTATAACAAATTCAAAGAATTTACCAAATTTTTTCTAAGAGAATCTGATAATGAATTTTTTTTCACTTTGAGTAGTAAATAGGAACTATATTTTAAAAAAAAAATTCAAAAACTTGTAAATAAAATTTATAAATTAATATTTTGAAGAGTTTTGTAATTAATTTTTTTAAAAATTTATAATTATCAAAAATGTTCCATTCTCTTAGTGGTACCTTGTGTGCATGAATAAAAACAGCAATTTTAACAAGATGTTACCTCCAATTAGTAATGTAGTAAAAGTATTTGAAATTGTGGCATGAAAAAGAAACCTGCTGTTTTAAATTGTTTTTGTAAATTATTTGAAAAAATTGAAGACGATGAAAATGACACATATATAACAAAAATAATTAAAAATATCTGACCTAAAAAAAAAAATATTTAAAATTTTTAAATTACTTNCAATGTTTATAAATAAATCATAATAATTAAGTCTGCTCAAGACCTATTGGAAAAAAAATATATCTCAATTATAACAAATTCAAAGAATTTACCAAATTTTTTCTAAGAGAATCTGATAATGAATTTTTTTTCACTTTGAGTAGTAAATAGGAACTATATTTTAAAAAAAAAATTCAAAAACTTGTAAATAAAATTTATAAATTAATATTTTGAAGAGTTTTGTAATTAATTTTTTTAAAAATTTATAATTATCAAAAATGTTCCATTCTCTTAGTGGTACCTTGTGTGCATGAATAAAAACAGCAATTTTAACAAGATGTTACCTCCAATTAGTAATGTAGTAAAAGTATTTGAAATTGTGGCATGAAAAAGAAACCTGCTGTTTTAAATTGTTTTTGTAAATTATTTGAAAAAATTGAAGACGATGAAAATGACACATATATAACAAAAATAATTAAAAATATCTGACCTAAAAAAAAAAATATTTCAAATTTTTAAATTACTTGGACAATTTCTATTTTAAAAATTTTTCTCAATTTAAAAAATGAAATTATTAAAATGTCAAAAAAAATTATATAACCGGTTTTTGCAAAAAATTTAGTAAGTAAATTTCATATTATATCAGATTTTTAAAATTTTTAAAAACTAACAAAATTTTAAAAAATAGAGAAAAATTAAAAATAAAAAAGGTTTTGAATACAAATCGGACTTATTTTTAACTTCTTAAAGACCAATATCTTCTAAAAGACAGAAAAATCCTAAAAAACAAAAGAATCTAAAAGAAATAAAGAAAAGAAGTATTGAAGTCAAAACTTTACAAAAAAATCTTAAAAAATTCAAAAAAAAAATAGAAAATAAAAAAATGACAAATATAAAGAAAGTAAAAAAAATGATAAATATAAAGGTGAAAAAGGTAAAGAAGGTAATGAAGGTGAAGAAAGTGAAGATGATGATGACGAAGATGAAAAAGGTGAAAAATATAAAGAAGGTGCAGATAAAGAATATCATAATAAAATAGTAAATATAAAAAGTGAAAATTAAGAAATAAAAAATATAATTTTAAATATTTGAAAATTTTTAATATAAATAAAATAATGAAAACTTTATATTACATCAGTGGTATTAAACATCATATTTAGGTTAAGGTTAAGGTTTTTTCAAGGGTAGTGTATTTATCATTGTATATCACATATACATGTTCCCAAAATTAATTTTGGATTTTTGAGGTATTTCGTCTTTTTAAGATTTATATAGAATCTATTCTATATATGGAAGTAAAAAAAGTATCTAGTTATATATATCTTTAATCAAGGGATTTATCTGGATAGTTAAAAAATTTCGGGTTTTAAATAAAATAATTTCAAAACTATTTTGACTTTTTTTTCCAAAATTGCAATTTCGGGACTCCAAAATAATTTAACGTGCAAGTATAGTATCACACCTTTCAAATATTGATTTTTATTAAATATTTTAGGAATTTAAAATTTTTTTACATATAAAAAATATATTTATCACATAATATTTGTCACCTAAAATTCAACACATGTGAAATAATTTCGATTACCTAAACATCATGTGACTATAATTTAATTTTATATTTTATTTTTATTGGTTAAAAATCACATTGGTATTGAATATCATTGGTGTGATATAACAATGTCGTAAAATAATAATAATAATAATAATAATAATAAAATGATAATAATAATATTTAAAAAATAATAAAAAATTTTTTAAAAAGTTGTGAAAATTTTTGAAAACTTTATAAAAAGTTACAAAATTTTTCAAAAACTTTGTAAAAAGTTACAAAAGTTTTTAAAAAATTTACAAAAATTTGTAAAAATTTTTGTTTATTAAAATTTTCTGATGCAATGTTAATGGAATTATATTGAAATAAAATTTTTAAATAAAGAGATATAATTGAAAAAATATAAAAAGAGTATTATTGAAGAAAAAGTTAAGTAACAACATCTTTGAACTTAGAAAATAGTTAAGTGCCAACTATACTTGTATGCTAAATTATTTTGAAATCTTGAAATTGCAATTTTGAAGAAAAATGTCAAAATAGTTTTTTATAAAAGATGAAATTATTTTATTTAAAATTTGAAATTTTTTGACCATCCAGATAAATTCTTTGATTAAAGATATATATAACTAGGTATTTTTTTTATTTCCATATATAGAATAGATTTTATATAAATTTCAAAAAGATGAAATATTTCAAAAATCCAAAATTAATTTTGGAAACATGTATAGTGCCAACATCTCTAAACTTATAATTATTATCTGTATATTATAAAATAAGTTATATTAATAACATTGGTTGAAAATTTATAAAATTTATATATATCAGGTATCAAATAGATATAGGTTTTATAAATTTTTGACCAGTGAAATTTCATATGTTAAAAGAAGAATTAAATTATTAAAAGAAGATATTAGGAAAAAACTATAAGAGTTATATCAATAAGTCTTGCATGCTAATAAAGAAATTAAAAAGTAGAATATTATAAGTCAAACTGTACTAATAAGTTTTATATGCTAAAGAATAAAGAAGATTGAAGAATTATATTAATAAATGTATAGATAGCTACATCTTTTGTTAATATAATAACAATGTTAAAGGACACCATCACAACGAATAGACCGATTATGTTTATAAACTGATTGATGCTTTCTATAAAACAAATAGAAACTAAATTGCTATGTGTCTTTGGACGTAGTAAGTTAAACTCTTAAAGAAACTGTAAATGTATCGTATTAACTGATGAATATTGAGATAACAGTTTAGTGCCATAACAGTGTCATCAATAGGATTCTAATTTTGTTTATTAACTAGTATTAAATAACAATTGTTAGTTATACACTCCAGACTTTCTATTTTTTAATAAATAAAATTTTATACAGAATATTTACAGTAAAAATAATTATAAAGTTGATTGTCCTTCCTATAGAGAATAAATATTTATAACAATTAATTCAGTGGTTATAGAAAATTTAACTCTTGAAAATTAAAATTTTATATATAAAATAAATAAAAAAAAATTTATATATATAAAAGTTCAATTTTCAAGAGTTAATTTCTCTATAATCACTAAATCAATTGTTATAAAATTTGATATGTCTATTCTTTATAAAAAGAACAATCAATTCTATAATCATCTTTACTGTAAATATTCTGTGTAAAATTTTATTTACAATTGAAATTTTATTAAGTAACAATTCTTAATGGTGATTACTTATTTGTAAAAAATCAGTATTATAAATTTGATATCAAAAATATTTCAAAAAAATCTTCAAACTCAAAAATTAAAATATGTATAGTAATTATTGTTTAGGAGTTAAAATTTTTTAAAGACAAAGTTAGGTATTGCAATATTTTTGTGAGTTACTATATATATATTTTCATTTGAGTGAATGTTGTGAATGTTGAATTGAATTTGGATTAGGTTATATAAATCATGTTATGGATTGGATTTTCAAATTATATTGTTATGTCAAGAAATAATTTAGATATATACCTATATTCCTTTGGAAAAAATTTTAAGATAAAATATCAATATTGTAATTTTATTTTGCAAATAGCCAAAAATAAGGCAGGAACATTATACATGTTGCCCAAATTATTTTTCAAAAACCCAAATCCCCAAATTCCAAGCAATTTGAATAACATGTATAAGGAACATTCATTATGTAGAAAGAATTCCAATTCATTAGAAACAATCATTAATTCATAAATGATTTTGGTTTTTACATTGTATAGAAAATTCTGCTTGATTAATTGTATATTTATTTTCGGAGATATGAGAACTACAAATTCATTCAAATCAGATTTTTTTTACAGTAATAATGTAATAAAAATTAACATAAGTATACCATAAAAAATTTAAATATTATTGAATTTTTTTATATTATAAATTGTGATCATCTAGCCAATCATGTCGTCCATATCCGGTGACCTAATAAACTTTGTTCCTTACAATTAACTGGTGCATTTCGAACACAAATGAACAATGGAAAAAATTAAGTGATTTAATTTTAATTTTTTATTCCACTCTATTTTTTTGGTGTTGAATAATTACAATAATTATAATCTAGCACTGCCCGCAGATTTACAATCATTAAAATATGGATGTGAAATGGCACGTCTGGCAGAAATCCGACGAACAGTATCATATGTAAGCAATTTCTATTGAATTATTGTGTGAAATATTAATATTAAATTTTACGTTTCCAATATTTTTTTATGGGTAAGAGTTATATATTATTTATTTTTTTTTAATTACCTGAAGTAAATCGATACCTAATGAATCTAATGCTGGAGCATATTGATCGAGCTTCTGTGGTTTCCATTGCGGAAAACAAGGCTTATAGTCTGGAAAATAACTAATTCCCGGCCACACTTCCTCATTTGGTGTTCCTAGAAGCCTACACATTTAAATAAATAAATAAATATATCTATATATTTAATATCGGGTTGTATTTTTTAAAATTCTATAAAATTCAAGATATACGAAAAATGTACATGAATATACGGAAAAGTTGATCGATTTCGGATTCACCTATTTTTTTTATAATTACAAACAAATTGTTAATTATATCGTTAATTTAATGTTTAATTTGTTGATTGTTAATAAAATTTACCTGGAAATAATGTCTTTTGGTTAGCCATTTCTGCAAAAATACATCCAATACTCCACATGTCAATTGCAAAGGCATATTGACGCGATCCAAGTAAAATTTCTGGTGCTCTGTACCATAAAGTTACCACCTAAAGAAAAAAAAAATTTACAAATGTCATATATAAGATTTTCTTCTAACATCTTTCTTCCCACGTCTCACACGTGTTAAAATATAATTGCCTCGTGAGTATATGGTTTCATAGGAATGGCAGCAGCCCGGGCTAAACCGAAATCCGCTACTTTAAGATCTCCACCTGTGTCAATTAATAAATTCTGAGGTTTCAAATCACGATGAAAAATACGATGCATATGTAAGAACATAGTTCCATCGACAAGTTGGTACATGAATTTCTATAAATCATAATTTTATATATTAATGTTATATTCTCGATATAAACAAACAAATTGATAGTAATTAATTACTTTTATAATCAAAGGGTCCATTGTATGTTTTTTAGGAATAGCTTTAATGAACTTTTTCAAATCCATCGTCAAGAATTCAAATACGAGATATAATTTATTTTCTTGACTAACAATGTCCAAAAGTCTAAGATTCGAATTCCCAATTTTTTTTTTTAATTAAAAATAAATAATAAATTTAATATGAAAAAAACTCAACAAACTAACAGAAACATACTTCACAATATTTTCATTTCTAGTAGCTTCTTTTAGTAAAGATATTTCTCTTATTGAAGTGGGTGGAATTCCTTCTTCTGTTTCCAAACGAATCTTCTTGATTGCTACAATGTTTCCAGTTGTTTTATCTTGTGCCTTGTAAACTACACCATATGTACCTATGTAAATAATAATAAAAAATAAAAAATACATTTTATCAATTTAAATTGAATGTTTAAATTCAATGCGCATTTGAATTTAAGATGTAAATTATGTAAATGCGAAAAACTTTTTTTACCTTCACCAAGTTTTTCGAGTTTTGCATAGTTTTCTTCCATTTTTTTTATATAATTTAGAAAGTGCAAAAATAAAATAAAATAAAATAATGCAAATTCTGAAGAATTTATAATATATAAATTAAATAATGTATTTATTTCTATTTATTGTATTTATTCCGGCTAAACAAGTTAAAACAAATCAAATTGACAAATATGCAAGAATATTGATAAATATTACGCGTATCTATTTGTTATAACGTGTTGAAGATATTCGCGTTTCACGTGTATAACGTCATCAAAAAGTATCTCGTGAATGAAATTCTCACGTATGTTTCACCATTTTGAAAAAATTTTCTTTACATTCTTTTTACATTCCTTCTGTGGTGTATTATTTTGTTATTATTTTGTTATTATTTTGTTATTATTTTTTTAAGAGATAAGCAATATTTGTGTTTGTGTTGTTTGAAAGATTTGAAAGATTTTCATCTTGATAAGATAAAGAAACTTAATCTTTCTGTCAACTGTAAAAAATTGTACAAAGATATTAAGATATTCCAATTTTGGATTTTACATATCTCATCTAATTTATCTAATTTTGGCAATCATCATATCTAATCAGATATATTTAGTATATTTAAAGAACATGATATATTTTTTTCTCTAAAAAAAAAAAAAATTTAAAAATTAAAATTTAAATTCTATATTCTCTCTTCTTTGACTTTTAATTTACTGAATTTTTTTAAAAAATGGTTAAAGTTGTTGTACTTGGTGCGGCTGGTGGTATCGGGCAACCCCTTTCACTGCTTCTTAAATTAAACCACGCTATTACAGAACTTGCTCTTTATGATATTGTTAATTCACAAGGTGTTGCTGCAGACTTGGCTCATATCGATACCCCTGCTAAAGTCACTGGCTATTTACCTCCAAACAATGGNTATTATTTTGTTATTATTTTGTTATTATTTTTTTAAGAGATAAGCAATATTTGTGTTTGTGTTGTTTGAAAGATTTGAAAGATTTTCATCTTGATAAGATAAAGAAACTTAATCTTTCTGTCAACTGTAAAAAATTGTACAAAGATATTAAGATATTCCAATTTTGGATTTTACATATCTCATCTAATTTATCTAATTTTGGCAATCATCATATCTAATCAGATATATTTAGTATATTTAAAGAACATGATATATTTTTTTCTCTAAAAAAAAAAAAAATTTAAAAATTAAAATTTAAATTCTATATTCTCTCTTCTTTGACTTTTAATTTACTGAATTTTTTTAAAAAATGGTTAAAGTTGTTGTACTTGGTGCGGCTGGTGGTATCGGGCAACCCCTTTCACTGCTTCTTAAATTAAACCACGCTATTACAGAACTTGCTCTTTATGATATTGTTAATTCACAAGGTGTTGCTGCAGACTTGGCTCATATCGATACCCCTGCTAAAGTCACTGGCTATTTACCTCCAAACAATGGTTTAAAGTTAGCTTTGACAGGTGCTCACTTGATTTTAATTCCTGCCGGTGTTCCCCGTAAACCTGGTATGACGAGGGATGACTTATTTAAGGTGAATTTTCTTTTTAACCAAATATTTGTTGGTGGATAAATTAAATAAGAAATTTATTAAATTTATTAAATTCATTGCTTTCAATAATAAATAAATATTTATTATTAATATTTTATTATATTATATTTTTTTTAACATGATTTTCTATATAATTTATATATTTTTTTAATTTATAAATATTTTAATATCTCAATATATATTTATAAATAATTTTATGACTAGATCAACGCAGGAATTGTTCGTGATTTGGCAGCTAGCATCGCTCAAAATGCACCCAAAGCCTTCGTTCTTGTTATTTCAAATCCTGTAAATTCCACAGTTCCTATTTTTGCAGAGGTTTTAAAGAAACACGGAGCATTTGAACCAAAAAGATTAATGGGAGTAACTACACTTGATCTCGTTCGCGCATCTACTTTCGCAAGTGAAGTTTCAGGAACTGATCCTCGAGAAGTCCGTGTTCCAGTTATTGGTGGTCACAGTGGTGTGACTATTATTCCACTTTTGTCTCAAGTCAAACCAAGTTATACCTTTACTCAAGACCAAATTGAAGCTCTAACAAATCGCATCCAATTTGGTAAGATATTCAATATTTTAAATATTCTTTGAAATGAAAAAAAAAAATGAATATTATAAAATTATTTATTCGGATTGAAAATTATTTTATTCGAAATGAAAATATAGGTGGTGATGAAGTCGTCAAGGCTAAGGATGGTTCAGGATCAGCAACGCTTTCGATGGCTCACGCAGCTGCTAGATTTGCCACACGTATTTTAGATGCTTCCATCAAAAAAGTACCTGGAATCATTGAATGTTGTTATGTTAATCTTGACGCCGATAAAGAATGTGGTGTTAAAATTAGAAATACCACCGAGAACTTAGAATACTTTTCTGTTAATGTTGAATTAGGCGTAAGTTTTTTTTTTTTAATTTTCTTTTTCTTTTGTACATTTTTTTTTTTTATAAATAAATAAATAATTAATTATTTTCATATTTCGTATTTATTTTTTATTTTTTTTTTTTTTAATTTTCTTTTTCTTTTGTACATTTTTTTTTTTTTAATTTTCTTTTTCTTTTGTACATTTTTTTTTTTTATAAATAAATAAATAATTAATTATTTTCATATTTCGTATTTATTTTTTATTTATTTTATTTTTAGCCCGAAGGAATATCCAAGATTTATCCCATTGAAAATCTCTCTGGATATGAGGAAAAATTATTGAAAGAAGCAATTCCGGAACTTAGAGGAAATATCAATAAAGGAATTTCATTCATTAGTGAAGATTCTAAATTGTAAATTACTCTTTATTTATTTTTACATATATAATTTATAATGGCCAAGTCATGTTATTTACTTTAATAAATGTACAATTAAGTATTAAATGATTAAATGAATAAAAATTTATTTTTCAATCTAATTTTTATTCTTTATAAAAATAAACATTATACATTATGTATAAATAACGTAAGCATTATTGAAAAAGATGAAATGGAATGTTCCCAATGCATGAAACGACAAACATAAATTAATATTATGATTATGTGCCGTGATTAAATTGGATTATTTTTTTTTATCAGCACACAATATAAACATATTCATGAAAACGAGAAAACCAAAAGTCAAGACGACTTAGTTGTTAACCTCGGTGTTTATGGTGCTGTTGAATGTCAAAAAAAAAAAAAAAATTTTTATTGTAAAAAATATAAAATATAGATGATCTAGGGATAATCACACCATCTCACATAAGAAATTTGTACGATAGGGGGAAGTTCACATGAAAAGACATGAAAAACAAAAATGGTTAAAATGGTTTAAAAATCTATAAAATCTCAACATTTCTTTCGAGACACAAAAAAATAATGGAATTTTCAAATTACATTGATTTTTCACAAAAATCCTTTTGGGTTTCTTTTGCTTCAATTACATTCAATCCAATCTTTTGGAATATCGTAGCAATTAAAGGTATTTTTTTTTCAAAATTTGATTTTTATTAATTTAATTTTTTTTTTTTATTAATTTTTTTTAATGTTATTTTAATTCTAAGAATATCATACACACTTTATAACTCGTATTTTTGGAAGTCCCTATCGTGGTTGTTACGCGTTGGCCATAACAATTTTTTCTCTTGGAATTTTTAGAGATTTTTTGTAAGTTATTTTAGTCATTTTATTATAATATTTACATTATTCACATTATTCACATTATTCACATTTCTTCAAGAAAACGATTTGAACATTTTTTTTACCTATAAAATTTTACTAATAATAATAATAATAAACAAATAAAATTTTACTAATAATAATAATAAACAAATAAAAGATATAAACATGCAATTGAAAACCAACCAACACTAGATTTTTTACAAAATGATATGGTTAAGGTAATAGCCATAATTTTATTTTTTGCTGGTAATATTTTTGTATTATCTTCAATGTATGCATTAGGTATCACGGGAACTTATCTTGGTAAGTGGTATCTGAATTTCATCTCAAATCTCAAAAAAAAAAAAAAAGAAGAAAATCATTTAAAAAAAGAAATCATAAAAAATAAAATTTCTAGGCGATTATTTTGGTATTTTGATGGATGAACGCGTAATTTGTTTTCCATTTAATGTACTCGAAAATCCTATGTATCATGGTTCTTCGATGGTATTTTTAGCTACTTCTTTATGGTAAATTATTATTCTCTCTTTTTTTTTAATGGAATCGGGGATAATTATTAAATTAAATTAAAATTACTAATCATAATTTTTTTTTTTATTAGGTATTCTAGTCTTGCAGGAATTATTTTGACAATCTGGGCTTTCATACTTTATTCGATTGCTCTTCAATTTGAAGGGTAAATAAAAAAAAAAAAACACGTTGCATGATAATTATGATGCTTTTCGAAAGTACCAAAAAAAAAAAATTAATCTATCTTCATAATTTAATATTTAGGCCTTNAAATTTTACTAATAATAATAATAAACAAATAAAAGATATAAACATGCAATTGAAAACCAACCAACACTAGATTTTTTACAAAATGATATGGTTAAGGTAATAGCCATAATTTTATTTTTTGCTGGTAATATTTTTGTATTATCTTCAATGTATGCATTAGGTATCACGGGAACTTATCTTGGTAAGTGGTATCTGAATTTCATCTCAAATCTCAAAAAAAAAAAAAAAGAAGAAAATCATTTAAAAAAAGAAATCATAAAAAATAAAATTTCTAGGCGATTATTTTGGTATTTTGATGGATGAACGCGTAATTTGTTTTCCATTTAATGTACTCGAAAATCCTATGTATCATGGTTCTTCGATGGTATTTTTAGCTACTTCTTTATGGTAAATTATTATTCTCTCTTTTTTTTTAATGGAATCGGGGATAATTATTAAATTAAATTAAAATTACTAATCATAATTTTTTTTTTTATTAGGTATTCTAGTCTTGCAGGAATTATTTTGACAATCTGGGCTTTCATACTTTATTCGATTGCTCTTCAATTTGAAGGGTAAATAAAAAAAAAAAAACACGTTGCATGATAATTATGATGCTTTTCGAAAGTACCAAAAAAAAAAAATTAATCTATCTTCATAATTTAATATTTAGGCCTTTCACAACAATGATATACGAGAAACGTGAACGAAATAGAAAACGGGGGAAAAGATTAAATTAATTTTTTTTTAGTGGCGTAAAGTGCGAGTAAATCATAAAAACATTTATGTTGAAAATGATCGACATTCACATTCACATTTAAATCATTACATTTTTCATATTATTTGTGCTACTACTGAGATAATCATTGAGAATCATATCGAATAAATCAGTTTAAACTTTCTCTCGGGGTTGTAATACAAATCTTTATTATGACAAAATACAGACACTATATATATCTTACAAATGTTTCGTTTTTTAACTTACAAAAGTATTAATGCAATCTCTTCTATATTTTTGAATACTTAAACGACCAAACAATTTTACTTCTACCAAGCAAAATTATCAAAAACGATCAAATAAGTCCTTAATAAGGATGATAAAAGATTAGTTAATATAACCAATTGTTGATGAAATGCACGAATTATATATATAGTTTTATAATAATGGCATCATCGCATATATTTAACCACAATGGTTTTATATTATAAAATGTTATCAGCCAATCAGATACAAATATTGGTGTCAAACAACCAGTGGTGCGATTTAGTAACGTCCATAATACAGTAATTACAGTAATAATAAATTTAAATAAATTATAATAATGAATAGAATGAATTTTTCAGACTTTATTCAAAATCTCAATCAATGTATAGAGCGAGAGAATGGATCCCAGATAGCGGAATTATTAACGATAAGAGCACCCTTTATTCAATCTTTAGCTAGCAATTGTGACAAGATCTCGATTCGAAAATTAGAAATTGATGCTAAAAGAACTTTGGAACAACCTTGGAATGAGTTTGTGGTTCTTTACGTTAAAGTCATTATATCCATGAGTAAAAGGAAGTATGCAGAAGCTTTTGATGAACAAAATTTATTGGTTTCGTATCCTTTATTTATTTACTTTTTTTTAAATACACATAAAAATATTATGATTATTTTTTTAAAGAGAGATATCTTGTTATCCGGAGTAAAATAAATTTTTTTTATAATGCCTTAACAATTTTTTTTTAATTATTATAATTATTATTATTATTATTATTATAAATAATAAAGAAATTTTCATAAAGCATTTCAAAATACTTTGACTTTGACACGATGGTCTTTACCTATTCTATATGTTCTTGATTATGATTTAAGATTACTTGCAATTAAGGTAAATAATGATAATAATAAGAAAATGAGATGGAGTTTTTTTGGATTCGATTGAATTTTCTTTTAATTGTTTGTCTTGTTAAAATAATTTATAATTTCCTCTCCCCCATTTATCAATAATAAAGTCTGATTTAATCTTCATGATGACAGAAAAACCACCAAAAAATTTGGAAATAGCAGCTCGAGCAATAAATAAATCATTTTCTATTTGTATAACGGATAGGTAATGTGTAGAGGGGGAGAGAGGGGGAGAGAGAGAATGGGAAAAGATAATCTTAAAAATAATGATAATAATTATTATTTTTTTTGTTTATTTCAGAGGTTCACTTAGTGTATCACGTAAATGGGGAACATATTATTTTGCAGGGCTTTTATTTAAAACTTATTTTAAGGTTCATTTATTTATTATTTATTTATTATAATTAATTAATTAATTAATTATTTATTTATTTATTATAATTAATTAATTATTTATTAATTTACCTAATTTACTTTTATTTATTAATTTACCTAATTTACTTTTATTTATTATAATTTAAAAATTAGTTAAAACAACAAAATCTCTGCAAAAACGTTATGAGATCTATTAAAGCAGCATCAGTAGATTTACCACCATTTGAGAGATTTCCTAAAGCACATCAAGTGACATATCTTTATTATCATGGATTACTTCTCTTTTTGGATGCAGAATACAATCTAGTATTTATCTCATCATCATCATCATCATCATTATTATTATTATTTATTATTATTATTATTTATTATTATTATTATTTATTATTATTATTATTTATTATTATTTATTATTTATTTATTTATTAATAATCAATTATTTATTTATTAATAATCAATTATTTATTTATTAATAATCAATTATTTATTTATTATTTATTTAATTAATTATCAAAGGCAGAAGAAAAGTTAGTAGCCGCGTTTAGAATGTGCCCAAAGAGTAATAAGAAAAATAAAGAGTTGAGTTAATTCAATTTATAACATAAAATAATATTTTAATTTATCTAATTTATAACTTATAATGATATCTAATATATAATAATATTTTAATAAATATAATAGGTTAATCCTTAGATATCTTATACCAGTTTGGATAATTAGAGGAATTTTACCATCAACGGAAATACTTTCACGTTATTCCCGATTAAATAAATTATATAAACCATTTATTGATGCAATTCGAGAAGGAAATGTAAAAAATTTCGATGATGCGTTGGTCATGAATGAAGTTAAATTGGTATCTCAGAATACTTTTTTGACGGTTGAATTGGCAAGGGAAATAGCAATGAAAGTCTTATTTAAAAAAGTGTGAGTTTATTAATTATATTTATTATATTGTATTACATTATTTTTTATTAATTAATTCTACTATATTCTATTATTTACAGTTATATTATCAATAATCGAGAATCAAAAATACCATTAACATTATTTCATAAAGCATTAAATTACGTTGGTAGAGAAGTAGAGATGACTGAAGTTATGTGGTTCTTATCATCAATGATTCATAAAGTAATTTACTCATTCATTAAAACTATTCATTAATTAATTTAATTAATTCATTAATTCATTAAATTCATTCATTAATTCTTTTCTAATTCATTTCTAGGGTTTAATTAGAGGACATATACAGTATTCAAATCAATTTCTAGTATTGAGTACTATAAATCCATTCCCAACTTTGATTCAACAATAATTTCATTCCTTCTTTAAAATCAAAAATTAATACATTTCATTTTGTAAAGAAACCTCAATTTTAAGATTTGGTTGGTTAAAAATTCAAGGACTATTGCTCAATATACTAAATATATATATATACACATAATATGTATATGTTTGATGATAATAATAATATTATTATTATTAATTTATAAAAAGAATTAAATTATATATATATGTACTTCATTTTATTATTGACTGATAATTAAACAAATATTAGTTATAGCAATAGTGTTCAATTTATCAATTCATAACAATAATAAAAATCATTTCCTTTATTTTCTTTTGATAATGTTATCAAGTATAAAGATATAGAGAGAATGATATCAAAATATAGATATACATAGAGAATGATATCAATATAGAAACATAAGTGAGTATTATATCAATATAGAAATATGAAGTATCTTTAAATCAAATATAATTACATTTTATATTTCATAAATTAATACAATATAACAATTATCATTATTATTATTGTAGTTGTTGTTGTTGTTGTTGTTACAATGTAATCATTTTACCTAATCCAATTACCATTAAAGTAATTATTATAACTCCAAATCTATTATTATTATTCATTATCAAATAATTATTATTATATGATGATGCACTGGAAGTACTGGAAGTACTATTTGTATTATTTAGTGTAACTTCATTACCACCAGGAACATCTGGACTGGTAAATACATTATCTCCAAATACTGAAACCTTAAAACTTAAACTGATATTAAAGAATACCGTTTTACCCGTAGGATTTTGTACTGCCAAACATTGAATGTCTTGTTCTGATAAAAGTAAAGTTCCCACGTCTTGATCACATGATTGAATAGGTTTTTTATAACATGAGAGAGATGGAATGTAAGTGAACTCGCTTTTTGAACTAAGATCCGAAAATATTTTCACATTCGCTTCGGTCATTTGATAAACTATAACACCAGGTCGATATTTGGGAGTTGATTCGTTGGTAGGTTTACCGGGCACGTTCGTTCCTATGAAATCGGGTGTTAAAGTTAAGTTTGTTTCCGAGACGCGTATAGAAAAACCTAAATATTTTAAATATTTTAATAAATAATAAATAATTAAATAAATAATTAAAATAATAAATAATAAATAATAAGTAATAATTGTTTCAATACTCACTAATATATTTAGTGGAGAAATCACTGCAAGCATACCATTCACCTCCATTCGGTGGAACAGAAGCAGTTCCGTTATATATATCTGCTGCATAAGCATTAAATGTAGTCTATGTAAAAAAGAAAAAGGAAAAGAAATTAAAGAATATAAATTAATAAATGAAAAAATAAAAAATTATAATAATAAATAAAAATTATAATAAATAATAAATATAAAATATAAAAAATTATAATAACCTGAATAATGACTAAAATAATAATGATGATAAATGATATTGATGACATTGTGTTGTATTAATAAGGCTTCCTTACTTTTGTAAAAGAGAGAGATATATAACTAAGGAATATAATGAATAAGGAATAGTGGATAATGAATAAGGAATAAGGAATAATGGATAATGAATAATGGATAAGGATAATGATTTATGATATTTAAGATAATGGATGAATAATAATGGAGAAGAAAGGAAGGTGGAAGTAAGGAAAAGAAAAGAGGTGAAAAGAGTGAAAAGAGGAGGAAAGAGGAGGAAAGAGGAGGAAAGAGGAGAAAAAGTAAATAAATTTACAGTCGCATCAATAACAACAGAGAAAGATATATATAAATACTTTTCGGAAAATTTTGATAAGGTTTAAAGAATTGCATCTCTTATTGACCTAATTCTGTTAAAATATAAATAAAATAATTAACGTAATTAACATGGTTTAACGATTTAATGCCTATTACTGGTGTTTACGATATGGTATTTTTTTTTATTTACAAAGCAAAAGAATGCAATAATTTCGATCACTCTTCATTCAATTCATTCATTCAATAAAAAGACATTTTAATTTAATTTTAATTTAATTTTTGATTTTAACTTTTAATTTCGAGTTCATAAATTATTTATTTTGGAAATTATAACATTAATAATATTTTATTTATTTATTTTGTATACCATTTATAGAGTTCTATAAAATGCAAGTTATAATTTTTATTTTATTTTTTTAGGTTTAAATAAAATAATATCAATTTCTATCTTTGGTAATGAAGAAGAATGAAGTGTTGAAGGATTATTATTATTATTATTATTATTACTTTGCTAACTTTTTATTACTACTTTATTGCTACATTATTATATTTTACTAATATTTTACTACTACATTACTACTTTGTGGATGATTTAATAAATATATTTATTATCGTTTAATGTATGAAATTTTGTACTGTTTAATGTTCATTATTAAATAATGTCAATTTTGAGAATTTATAATGTACGTAATNGCATCTCTTATTGACCTAATTCTGTTAAAATATAAATAAAATAATTAACGTAATTAACATGGTTTAACGATTTAATGCCTATTACTGGTGTTTACGATATGGTATTTTTTTTTATTTACAAAGCAAAAGAATGCAATAATTTCGATCACTCTTCATTCAATTCATTCATTCAATAAAAAGACATTTTAATTTAATTTTAATTTAATTTTTGATTTTAACTTTTAATTTCGAGTTCATAAATTATTTATTTTGGAAATTATAACATTAATAATATTTTATTTATTTATTTTGTATACCATTTATAGAGTTCTATAAAATGCAAGTTATAATTTTTATTTTATTTTTTTAGGTTTAAATAAAATAATATCAATTTCTATCTTTGGTAATGAAGAAGAATGAAGTGTTGAAGGATTATTATTATTATTATTATTATTACTTTGCTAACTTTTTATTACTACTTTATTGCTACATTATTATATTTTACTAATATTTTACTACTACATTACTACTTTGTGGATGATTTAATAAATATATTTATTATCGTTTAATGTATGAAATTTTGTACTGTTTAATGTTCATTATTAAATAATGTCAATTTTGAGAATTTATAATGTACGTAATACACCGAATTTTACTATTAATTTTTTTTCGTCGTTGTAATAAATAATGTAGGAATATTTTCGCGTATAATAACAATGATCATCACATCATAATTTTTATTTAATAATAATATTAATATATTATCGTTCCAATGATTTCCATATATGGTTGATTTCAAGGATGAAAAAAGAATAAGGGTAATATTTCAATACTTGATTTTTTCTTTTTTATTCATTTTTGATTTCTATCAAAAGAATAATAATTAGAGATAATAGAAAAAATATATATTTAATAATAATATATTATTAATTTCTTAATAGAAGATCCCATTTGACACAAACACAGAATATACACAATCGATTTAATACATTGTTTGCTGGATTTGGAAAAATAATTAAAAAAAAACAATAGAAGAAAGAGAAATCACCAATTGTATCAATTTTTCATATAATTTAATTTCAAATTTCAAATTTTAATTATGTTTAACTCAATTTAATAATTTTTACAACATGTATATTTTGTATAATATAAAGTACATATTTGAAATCTCTATATTTTTATTTAAAATAGTAAGTTCAATTATAGTAACTTCCAAAATAAATGTACTATCTATATTGTTAATTGTTTTATATATATATATTTATTATATAATTTATAAATTTTTAATTAAATGATACCTGTCATAATTATTTGCAAGAGTTGTAACTATATATGTTTCCAAAATTGATTTTGAATTTTTGGGATATTTCATCTTTTTGAGATTTATGCAAAATCTATTCTATATATGGAAGTAAAAAAAGTACCTAGTTATATGTATCTTTAATTAAAGAATTTATCTGGATGATCAAAAAATTTTGGGTTTTAAGTAAAATAATTTCATTTTCTATAAAAAACTATTTTAACTTTTTTTTCTGAAATTACAATTTCAGGGTTCTAAAATAATTTTGCATGCAAGTATAGTTGCAACCAGTTGCAATTAATTACATTATAAGGAAAGATAAATTGCAATTAATTGCAACACTTTTTTTGAATTATGACAGATATCACTAGTGTATTTATTTTGTAACTTTAATAGTTATACATGTTCTCAAAATTAATTTTAAATTTTTGAAGTATTTCATCTTTTTAAAATTTATACAGAATTTATTCTATATATGAAAATAAAAAAAATATTTAGTTATGTGTATTTTTAATCAAAAAATTTATTTGGATAGTTAAGAAATTTTAAATTTTAAATAAAATAATTTTGTCTTCTATAAAAAACTATTTCAGAAATTGCAATTTTGGAATCTCAAAATAATTTTATGTACAAATATATTTACAGTATACATTATACATGTCGTCAAAACTAATTTGGCCTTGACTCAACTCTTGAAATTTCAATTTTTAATTGCATCTGACTCAATTAATTGCATCAATCACTAGTAAAAATCAAAATTTGCTTTGACTCAACTCTAATTTTTCTGAAGCTTCTTTATAAGATGGTTCAAAACTTTTATCTATAATACTTTATTCTGATGCTACTACTACTGATACCTTAAGTAAATTCTCTTTGCATCCTATCTATATATCAATTGGAAATATTTCTTAAAAGCAAAGAATAAATTTGAAAAAAAATCTAAAGACTTTAAAAAATTAGTACACTTAACCTTTTATAATTCTATGAAATTTTTATTAGATTCTTTATTTGCAAAAAAAGGTATTGATTTAGAAGTTGATAATGAAACATATTGGTTCTTTCCCCGTATATCAACAATCATATGTGATTGGCTGGAAGCTGCTACATTTAGTTTAGTATACAAATCAACTAATTTGAACTTTCCTTGTCATTTTTGTTTAATTTCAAAGACATTGTTATCAAATACCGATTTGTTCGATATAACTTTTCGTAATAATGAAAATATGCAAAAATACTTTTACAATGATGCTGGACAGGATGTGAGTTTGGAAAATATCCCTAATTATTTTTGATTTTTACCAAGTATAAATATATATACAGCAACAGTTCCAGATAAAATGCACCATTTAGATTTGGGACTATTTCATTACCAAATAAAATTTACTCAAGCACTTCTTCAAAAACAAGATAGTTCATTAATCGGTAAAATAGATGATAAACTTTCGAAAATTCCACGATTTTAAAAATTTCAAATGTTCATTAACGGACTTCAATCAATTTTCAGAATGACTGCAAAAGAATATAGAATTTTAATGAAAGTAATGGTATTTGTAGTAGATAATTTATATGAAGAAAATAAAAATAATGTTGAAAATTTTGTTGAAAATAGAAAATTATCAGAAGTATACACAAAATGGAATAAAATGTACATGATGAGCAGATCAGAAATATTCACAGAAAGCAATCTCGAAAATTTTCAGGTATGTTATTAAAAATTAAAATCTTGATTTTACTAATTATATACTAAATAATTTACCTTTTCAGAAAGATACGTTTGAATGGGCAAAACTATTTGTTAAAATATTTAAATTACATTCACGTTCCAATTTAAAATTTCCAAAATTTCATTTGTGGATTTATTATATTTTCGAATCAATTCGTCAGTTCGGTGCAATAAATGGATACACAATAGAAACTTACGAAAGTTTGTATAAAGATTTTGTAAAATCCCTTACCGAATAAGCAATAAAAAAAATGTGGAAGATCAAATAATGAAAACAGTAAGTTAACTATTTTATTATAAATAATATAAATAAACTATTAATTAATTCATAACTTTTAAATTTAGTTGAAAAGACAAGATATAATAAACGTGATTAATAAAAAACAAAAAAAGAAAAAACCAACTAAACTGTTAAACTTTTCATCAAAGCTTTTTGAAACAAAATTAACAAAAGCGTATATATATTTTTGTGAAAAAATAAATGATCCAAATATTAACAATAATATGATTAAAGGTTTTGACCAATTTTTAGAATGTTTCGACGATTTTTTAGAAAATATTTTAGAAATTAAAGATATTAAGAAATGTGATATTATTATATATAGTACGGCAACTTTAGAAAATGGATCAATAATAAGGGCAAAAAATAAATTTCATGATAAACCATGGTTCAGTAATGTAACAATTTCGATGGATTCTAATGAATCTTTTGATTATCAATTCGATGAAGAATTATGTTATAGTAAAATTTTATTAATGGCAAAAATTAAAATTAAAGAAAAATCTCCGTTGAATCTCGCATTAGTTCAATAGTATGATTTCAAATTTCAAAAAAATTCCTATCTCTATAATTGTCCTCTTTTAAAATTAGTGGAGTTATATAATTTAATTCCAATTGAAAATATAGATAATATTGTACATATTATACCTCATTTTGACAAAGATAATGAATATTTTGTTAATAAATATATTTCATAATATTGTGAAATTATTTTTTTAAATTTCATAAACTTCTGTAATGTTTTATTTTTTATAATAATACTAATAAAAAATTAAAAAATTTCTTCAAACATAAAAATAATTAATAAAAAAATTTCGAAATATTCCCGGAATTAATTTAAGTTCGCAAAAACTTTCTCTTTCATATAAAACTTCATCTTCTTCCTCTCTTTTTTTCTCTATTCTTTCCTTCCCTCTTTTCTCACTTTTTTTCTCACCTCTTTTCTCACTTCTTTCCTCGCTTCTTTCCTCCTCTCTTTCCTCTTCTTTTTCCTCATCTGAATCTTCGCTAGACGTTAAATTAAAACTTTTACCTTTTTCCTTTTTTTTCTATTAATACAAATTATATATATTATTAGTATATTAGAAATAACAAATTTCCAGATATTTTTGATACTTACCCTGTTTTTTTTTATTCTTTTACTTAAAAATTTGCTATCATTTTTTAGTATTTCATTGTTTGGATTTAAAAAACTTTCGCACACTGCTACAGTAAATGCTATTTGTTCGTCAGAAATTTTTTTCATGTCTTGTCATGTTTCGCGAACGATCTTTTCACACCAGATTACGGTTTCATCCAACATATTTGTATGAAGTTTATCATAACATTCTTTCACTACATGTAATTCTTTCCAAGTTTTGATTTCACTCGGAAATGCTTTCATGTTTATTTGTAAAAGATTTCTGAATATCGCAAATATGGATTTTTTAATTTGGGTTGATATAGTCCCTCTTCTTGATCGATGCCTTTCCAATAACTATGAATAATTCAAAATCTTTTAATAATTATTGGGATATTTAAAATTATAATGTAATTCAGTAAAACTTACTTTTTTATAGATAGTTAAATCATAATAAAACGTCCAGCATTTGTTATTCCAATCTAAGAAAAGTTCCAGATATTTATTTATAACGTATTTCGCAGCAACTTCTTTAAATTTGTTGTCGCTTGGATAAATTACTTCAAAAATTGTCTTGTTTGCAATTTCATTAACAAGTTTCTTTTTTTTCAAAATATTAAGAATATTATAAGTAAAATAGTTTTTTGCTTGTAAAGAAAATAAATAAATCACTTACATTAACAAATGTTAGATCATACATCTCATCCCATAATTTGTTGCTTTCTATTTTTTTTCGGATGTCAGACATTTCCTTTTGAAGTTTTCCGACTTCCTTATTAATTTTTTTTAAATAGTCTAGCATTTGATCTTGTTTTCCTTTTCTTTTCAATAGAGATTCTTCTTCTTNATAACATTCTTTCACTACATGTAATTCTTTCCAAGTTTTGATTTCACTCGGAAATGCTTTCATGTTTATTTGTAAAAGATTTCTGAATATCGCAAATATGGATTTTTTAATTTGGGTTGATATAGTCCCTCTTCTTGATCGATGCCTTTCCAATAACTATGAATAATTCAAAATCTTTTAATAATTATTGGGATATTTAAAATTATAATGTAATTCAGTAAAACTTACTTTTTTATAGATAGTTAAATCATAATAAAACGTCCAGCATTTGTTATTCCAATCTAAGAAAAGTTCCAGATATTTATTTATAACGTATTTCGCAGCAACTTCTTTAAATTTGTTGTCGCTTGGATAAATTACTTCAAAAATTGTCTTGTTTGCAATTTCATTAACAAGTTTCTTTTTTTTCAAAATATTAAGAATATTATAAGTAAAATAGTTTTTTGCTTGTAAAGAAAATAAATAAATCACTTACATTAACAAATGTTAGATCATACATCTCATCCCATAATTTGTTGCTTTCTATTTTTTTTCGGATGTCAGACATTTCCTTTTGAAGTTTTCCGACTTCCTTATTAATTTTTTTTAAATAGTCTAGCATTTGATCTTGTTTTCCTTTTCTTTTCAATAGAGATTCTTCTTCTTTTAATAAAATAAATTATACATTAAAAAATATTTTTATTAAATGTTTTGAAAAATTTTGAAAAATTACCATCAGAATATTGTTCTCTTCCTTTTTCAGTTCTTCTTCGTTTTCTTGCTTAAGCTGATGGAGAAGTTTGTCATTCATTATCACTTTCTGTTGATCCTATTAATACAGCTTCTATTTCAGTTTCTCCTCTTTCTCTTTCAAATGATGATCTTAAAGTTGATGCTTCTACTATTGCTAGAGTAAATACTGAACTTAATCCAGATAAAAAACTAGAAATTCTATCATTATCTCTTTGATTTTTTTTTTTATAAAACTAATTAAAGTTCTTCGAGACATTTTGAAAATTTTTAAAAAATGTTTAAATATTTATTTGCAAATATTTTATGATAAAAATAGAAGAATTTCAATTCTTTAAATATATTTTTTTCTATCTTATTTTCTTGGAATTTAATAATAATTTTGAATACTTTATATCATCATACAGTGGCTCACGAATGTACTGCAGCACCTAAAATTTTGTCTTTAAAAAATTCTATGTCGCAAACTATCGATTTTAGAATAATAGTTCTTATACTCATTTTAATCTTTGAGATTTGAAGATTTTTTGAAAACTGTTTGACATCAAATTAATAATGCCAATTTTTCAGAAATGGGTGATCAACATGGTAAATTGTCACTTAATAAAATTTTAATTGTGAATAAAATTTTATACAGAATAGTTACAACAAAAGTGATCATAGGGTTGATTGTCCTTCCCAAGGAGAACAGGTATACCAAATTTCATAACAATTGGATCAGTGGTTATGGAGAAATTAACTCTTGAAAATTGAAATTTTACTAATAAAATAAATAAAAAAAATATTTTATTAGTAAAATTTCAATTTTCAAGAGTTAATTTCTCCATAACCACTGATCCAATTGTTATGAAATTTGGTATACCTGTTCTCCTTGGGAAGGACAATCAACCCTATGATCACTTTTGTTGTAACTATTCTGTATAAAATTTTATTCACAATTAAAATTTTATTAAGTGACAATTTACCATGTTGATCACCCATTTCTGAAAAATTGGCATTATTAATTTGATGTCAAACAGTTTTCAAAAAATCTTCAAATCTCAAAGATTAAAATGAGTATAAGAACTATTATTCTAAAATCGATAGTTTGCGACATAGAATTTTTTAAAGACAAAATTTTAGGTGCTGCAGTACATTCGTGAGCCACTGTATGATGATATAAAGTATTCAAAATTATTATTAAATTCCAAGAAAATAAGATAGAAAAAAATATATTTAAAGAATTGAAATTCTTCTATTTTTATCATAAAATATTTGCAAATAAATATTTAAACATTTTTTAAAAATTTNTCTCACTTCTTTCCTCGCTTCTTTCCTCCTCTCTTTCCTCTTCTTTTTCCTCATCTGAATCTTCGCTAGACGTTAAATTAAAACTTTTACCTTTTTCCTTTTTTTTCTATTAATACAAATTATATATATTATTAGTATATTAGAAATAACAAATTTCCAGATATTTTTGATACTTACCCTGTTTTTTTTTATTCTTTTACTTAAAAATTTGCTATCATTTTTTAGTATTTCATTGTTTGGATTTAAAAAACTTTCGCACACTGCTACAGTAAATGCTATTTGTTCGTCAGAAATTTTTTTCATGTCTTGTCATGTTTCGCGAACGATCTTTTCACACCAGATTACGGTTTCATCCAACATATTTGTATGAAGTTTATCATAACATTCTTTCACTACATGTAATTCTTTCCAAGTTTTGATTTCACTCGGAAATGCTTTCATGTTTATTTGTAAAAGATTTCTGAATATCGCAAATATGGATTTTTTAATTTGGGTTGATATAGTCCCTCTTCTTGATCGATGCCTTTCCAATAACTATGAATAATTCAAAATCTTTTAATAATTATTGGGATATTTAAAATTATAATGTAATTCAGTAAAACTTACTTTTTTATAGATAGTTAAATCATAATAAAACGTCCAGCATTTGTTATTCCAATCTAAGAAAAGTTCCAGATATTTATTTATAACGTATTTCGCAGCAACTTCTTTAAATTTGTTGTCGCTTGGATAAATTACTTCAAAAATTGTCTTGTTTGCAATTTCATTAACAAGTTTCTTTTTTTTCAAAATATTAAGAATATTATAAGTAAAATAGTTTTTTGCTTGTAAAGAAAATAAATAAATCACTTACATTAACAAATGTTAGATCATACATCTCATCCCATAATTTGTTGCTTTCTATTTTTTTTCGGATGTCAGACATTTCCTTTTGAAGTTTTCCGACTTCCTTATTAATTTTTTTTAAATAGTCTAGCATTTGATCTTGTTTTCCTTTTCTTTTCAATAGAGATTCTTCTTCTTTTAATAAAATAAATTATACATTAAAAAATATTTTTATTAAATGTTTTGAAAAATTTTGAAAAATTACCATCAGAATATTGTTCTCTTCCTTTTTCAGTTCTTCTTCGTTTTCTTGCTTAAGCTGATGGAGAAGTTTGTCATTCATTATCACTTTCTGTTGATCCTATTAATACAGCTTCTATTTCAGTTTCTCCTCTTTCTCTTTCAAATGATGATCTTAAAGTTGATGCTTCTACTATTGCTAGAGTAAATACTGAACTTAATCCAGATAAAAAACTAGAAATTCTATCATTATCTCTTTGATTTTTTTTTTTATAAAACTAATTAAAGTTCTTCGAGACATTTTGAAAATTTTTAAAAAATGTTTAAATATTTATTTGCAAATATTTTATGATAAAAATAGAAGAATTTCAATTCTTTAAATATATTTTTTTCTATCTTATTTTCTTGGAATTTAATAATAATTTTGAATACTTTATATCATCATACAGTGGCTCACGAATGTACTGCAGCACCTAAAATTTTGTCTTTAAAAAATTCTATGTCGCAAACTATCGATTTTAGAATAATAGTTCTTATACTCATTTTAATCTTTGAGATTTGAAGATTTTTTGAAAACTGTTTGACATCAAATTAATAATGCCAATTTTTCAGAAATGGGTGATCAACATGGTAAATTGTCACTTAATAAAATTTTAATTGTGAATAAAATTTTATACAGAATAGTTACAACAAAAGTGATCATAGGGTTGATTGTCCTTCCCAAGGAGAACAGGTATACCAAATTTCATAACAATTGGATCAGTGGTTATGGAGAAATTAACTCTTGAAAATTGAAATTTTACTAATAAAATAAATAAAAAAAATATTTTATTAGTAAAATTTCAATTTTCAAGAGTTAATTTCTCCATAACCACTGATCCAATTGTTATGAAATTTGGTATACCTGTTCTCCTTGGGAAGGACAATCAACCCTATGATCACTTTTGTTGTAACTATTCTGTATAAAATTTTATTCACAATTAAAATTTTATTAAGTGACAATTCACCATGTTGATTACCCATTTCTGAAAAATTGGCATTATTAATTTGATGTCAAACAGTTTTCAAAAAATCTCCAAATCTCAAAGATTAAAATGAGTATAGAAACTATTATTCTAAAATCAATAGTTTGCGACATAAAATTTTTTAAAGACAAAATTTTAGGTGTTGCAGTACATTTGTGAGCCACTGTATTTCTTTTATTAATTTGATACATATCACAATAAAATATAAATTACAAGTATTATCTTTCATTAGATGCCAACTCTTCTCTCCTTCTTTTTGACACATCATAATATTATATTCTGATTAATTACATAAATATTAAATTTATGTCACGAATTATTTTAAAATATGCAATTATAAATAAACTTTACCTTTGATATAATAAGAAAGGCGATATTATTGTATGCATATATGCATTATACCTGCCACCCAAATTCAAAATCCAAAATTCCAAATGCCGAAATCTCAAATCCCAAATTAGTATCTTTTGCCGAAATCCCAAATCCCAAATACTACATCAGGAATTAAATATAAATGTTCTAGTGCGTCCAAAATACACCGATCTATAGTGTCCTACGAACACCACCTATGTTCATATAGCATATTAAATATGCCGTTCCAGTTATACTTGCATGCAAAATTATTTTGGGGTCCCGAAATTGCAATTTTGGGAAAAAAAGTCGAAATAGTTTTTCATAGAAGACGAAATTATTTTACTTAAAATCTGAAATTTTTTGACCACCCAGATTTATTTTTTGATTGAAGATATACATAACTGGGTACTTTTTTTATTTCCATATATAGAATAGATTCTGCATAAATCTCAAAAAGTCGAAATACCTCAAAAATCCAAAATCAATTTTGGGAACATGTATAGTTCCAATGCGTTCTCCGAACGCTTCGTATATATAGCGTACTAGAACGCACCATTCTAGTGCGTTCTCCAAACGTTTCGTATATATAGCATACTAAAACGTACCGTTCTAGTACGTTCTCCAAATGTTTCGTATATATAACATACTAGAACGCACTGTTCTAGTGCGTTCTCCAGACGTTTCGTATATATAGCGTCCTAGAACGCCTCTATATAATTCCAGATGTAGTAATTTGTACATTTTAGCATCCCAAATCTCAAATTATTTGAAATTTGGGCAACACGTATAATATGTATATCACTTAATTTTAAAGATAATTCATTAATTAAATAAGTTATTATTAATATATCTTTCATTTTTCAAAGTATTGTATGTATTGTCTATAGATATGTATTATTTTATTAAAAATTTATTTAATTGATTAAATTTCTACATATTGAAAAGGTATTATCTACAAATAAAATATGAATACTTTTTGAAACAAATTAAAATAATAAAAAAAGAAATGATAAAATTATTGAAGCAAACTTCGTTGCTAAAATAAAATATAAAAAAATGTTGTATTATATATTAATATTAATACAATACAAAATTTTATTGATATAATTATAATACAAATATTTATTTATAAAATATTCATTAGTATCAAAGCGTGAATTATATCTCTTTCTATAAAATTGTACAATTTTAAGAACTTAATTATACTATTGCACGAGTGCAAGATGCAATAGTGATTTATTTGGTATTATTAATTCTATTATTAATAGTGTCTGAAGTTTATCGAATTTCTACATTTATAAAGGCAATCATAAACATAAACCTGTACATAACAAGTTATAAACTAATGTTTTTGCAGCAATTTTGCACTGTTCTTCGATATATATCGCAGCAATTTTAATTGGTATTGCACTGTTAACAAATATTCTTTGAAGTTTATCGCAGTGATTTTAATTGGAATTGCACTATTAACAATATCCTTCGAAGTTTATCGCAGCAATTTTAATCGACATTGTACTGTCAACAATATCCTTCGAAGTTTATTTTTAGGTTATACTCCATTTTCAAATTTTCTTCAAAAGTTAACGTTTTTTATTTGTTTATTTGTACAAAAAGATCAGTTATCTTATCATATGACTTCTTATTTAACACAATATTCTTTGTTTATTTTCAGAAATAATTACTTTACTCTCTTAACAATCCTTATGAAGCTCTTCGAAAAGAAATACATTTATCTTCCTATATTGAATTGAATTTTGTTATTATTATATCAAATACACCATAATTCAAAATGTATTTAATAATATTTATTGACTTTATTTATAATTTTAACAAGTAAATAAATATATTTCATATTCTGTTTACTTTTAGGAATACCTCATTAACTTTAATATATACTTACGAAACACTTCGAAATAATGTATTTTATATTTTCCTATAATTTATTTTGTAATATTTATTGACTTTATTTATAACTTTAACAAGTAAATAAATATATTTCATACTTTGTTTACTTTAGGAATACCTCATTAACTTTAATATATACTTATAAAACACTTCGAAATGGTATATTTTATATCTTTCTATAATTATTGTTATATCAAATACACTAATTTTATTGTAATGCTATTGATTTATATAATTTTAATTTCATATAAGAATATTAATAATATATATATATCTAATAGAATATCTTTGAAGAGACAAGAAATAATAATTTATTTTATTAAATAATTATGTTAGGGTTTTATGTAGTAGTATTTAAAATCATAAGTTCTACTTTGTTAAGATATTTATGACAACAATGTAAGTATTCGAACTATTTATTTGAAAAATTAATTTGCTTCAAATCGCAAAACGTTACAATATTTAATAATTATATGAAAATATATGATGTAATATACCCTTTAATAGTTTGATATAAGAGAAGATTCAAAGTAAATAATAATATTAACTTTAGTTACTATAATAAAAAAATTTTGTGAAAGAAATTTAAAAAAATCTCAAAAGGTAATTAAATATCTTTTGTAAAATTACGAAAAACAAAAACGAAGTTAAAATATTATTATCTTTTAAAAAAGAATAAGATGAAAAGAAATATCAAGAAAATATAATATTATAGAAAATAGGAACCTGTATCATATTTAGAAATTGTTGTAGACATATTAGATATATAGAAAATGATTACCTCACGTCATTATAAGAAAACGTTGTGGAATTTTATAGGAAAATAGAAAAAAAAGAAAAATTTTAAGAAGGTTATAAAATGTTTATTATCATCTTTTAATAATAAAATCAATAATAAATTATATAAAAATTCAGAAAGTAATAAAATATTACAAAATAAAATTTCTACAATTATATCGAAGTATAATGAAAACAATTAAATTCGAAGTAATCCGAAAGCAATAAACTTAAAACAAATTATGTCAAAATACCAATCGTTGAGTTTCGAAAGTTTATACAAATATCAAAAAACATAACATTAAACTTCAAAGGTTTTCGATTTCGCAATATATGTATCAAAATTTAATTGTAAATTTCGATTTCGGAAGTTTGCGACACAATCGAAGATCTTTGAAATCTAACGTTACGATATAATTTCGAAAACCTTCGAATTAATATAATTACTAATGTAATATTAAAATTGTAATTCATTAACAACAAATGCAAATTAATAGTTCTAATTAAAAAGCTACGCATCGTTACCTCTTTCTGATTGCTTCTCTNTTGTAGACGTATTAGATGTATAGAAAATGATTACCTCGTGTCATTGTATGAAAACGTTGTGAAATTTTATAGGAAAATAGAAAAAAAAGAAAAATTTTAAGAATGTTTATTATCATCTTTTAATAATAAAATCAATAATAAATTATATAAAAATTCAGAAAGTAATAAAATATTACAAAATAAAATTTCTACAATTATATCGAAGTATAATGAAAACAATTAAATTCGAAGTAATCCGAAAGCAATAAACTTAAAACAAATTATGTCAAAATACCAATCGTTGAGTTTCGAAAGTTTATACAAATATCAAAAAACATAACATTAAACTTCAAAGGTTTTCGATTTCGCAATATATGTATCAAAATTTAATTGTAAATTTCGATTTCGGAAGTTTGCGACACAATCGAAGATCTTTGAAATCTAACGTTACGATATAATTTCGAAAACCTTCGAATTAATATAATTACTAATGTAATATTAAAATTGTAATTCATTAACAACAAATGCAAATTAATAGTTCTAATTAAAAAGCTACGCATCGTTACCTCTTTCTGATTGCTTCTCTTTGGCACAAGCTTTACATCAAACACTCCTTCACTCATAGTCCCATATACACCATTTATTATCCCTCACTGTCTCGTTTATAGTCGAACGATGGATATGAATTCGCGAATACGAATGCATCTTTTCCCACTCCTTTATTCTTTTTTTGTTAGGTCGATTATCCTAAAATGATAAATTTAGAGAATTAGTAGTATCCTTAACTAATATGTTTTCATTCCATATAACTTTTATTACTATTTAATTTTCATTTTGCCATCAAGCAAGTACAAAAATCACCTGTGGTTAACAGTGTCAGTAGGCTCTAAGACTTTTAACTCGAGGACTTTTAAACATCAAGCAAATACAAAGGTCACCTGTGTCCCAATACTGCTTTTGTGGCTCAGCATGAAGACTTGAATGATAAAGAGCACGAAGGTCCCTACTATACATGTCGTCAAAACTAATTTGACTTTGACTCAACTCTTAAAATTTCAATTTTTAATTGCGTCTGACTCAACTAATTGCGTCAATCACTAATAAAATCAAAATTTTGCCTTGACTCAATTCCAATTTTTCTCAATTTTAATTGTGTCTGACTCAATTTAATAGTTTTGACGACATGTATAATCCCTACCACGCTACTTATTCTTTCAAGTAAAAAATTCTAATAATTACCTTCCTGTAGAGTTTTTGAAATTCCAGTGCTTTTTTACGCCTTTGACTATTCTCAGTACTGACTATCAACTCGAGAAATAATAAGTAGCATTCCATTTTTTGTCTATAAGATTCTATATTGGTACATTTCTCGAGGAATCTAACAATATCCCAATCTGACAATTTTCGTCCGAAATATTCATGTATCTATTTTTGGAATGAACAAAAGTTTTTTTTTTTTTTTAACCTTTGGAGTCTTGCTTCAGAACATTTTATTACAAAACATTCGTGACGATACAGGGATCTCCATTTGAAATGAACAATGATAAAATGCCAGGATTGCAAAAAAAAAGAAGTTCACTTATATTAACCTTCATATCATTTTAGATGTATACATAAGTAAAATTTTTTAGTAAGTGATGATAGTTTGCACAAAGAAATTGAACGCTTTAGAATACGCATTCCTCGTATGCAAGTTATTCCATAATAAGAAATGCTCAGGGGGAATGCGAATATCATGTAAATTAATCATTAATCAAAATTTCAACAACAACTCGTCGTCAAAATCGTATCACTTTTTCAGAAAATTTTTGAATAAATCTATATATATGCATACATGTACGATTGTTTATGATAAATCAGCCATTAGAGTTAGATTATAAAAATCTATATCGGGTATGTAATATATCTCAGTTAGATTTACAAACATTGTGTAAACATGCTAATTTTTTGATATGTAACATTACACAAAAAAATAACATATGATATATTGTACGTTCCTCTAATCAAAAATCTTTATTAATTCACAAAATATTCCCACTCTGCTAATTCCGTGATCGTACCCTGATCGCTCATATAATTTTGCAATTTTAACTGTACATTTCATGTAATATAATTACGATTTTCATCATCCATTTTCATTCTGTAATCGTACCCCAATGCAATTAACTAGTGAATAAAAATAAATACATAATTTGGGCGAACATTTTTGGCGATTTGTTCACTGAAATGTTGCCAAGAAAAATAATATATACACATGAAAAATAACACATGATACGTTGTACGTTCCTCTAACCGAAAATCTTTATTAATAGTGGAGCTAGTGTCAAAGACACATAAAATATGTGATAATAATACAGGATAAAATACAGAATAAAATATATGATATCTATATACAAAGAAAAATACAAAATATATCCAAATAATACTTTCTATACTTATCTATTAGTTGTTATAAGGTGGTGATGAAACAGTGAGGCTTGGGTCAACATTTCGTGGTGAGTGAGTGTTGGCTTGTTCTAATGCTCGCAATAACAAACTCTTATTTACAATTATAATATTTCTTAAGGTCAATAATAAGTGAATAAGAGCTTTAGTATGTGACGCATGTGGCAATAATGGGATTTCAGCGTGATCAAGATGAAAATATCTTGGTATAGAATGGTAGTACCAACGATCTGAATTCCAACTATTCCAAATTGATTGCATCTATAAAGCTCACGTCTCTTTCCATAATTTTATACCATCATCCATTTTTTTTGAATTACTATAAAGAATGCGTGAAAATTTGAGATACATTAATTCTATAATTTTTTCATCTTGTTTCATCAGTTTTATGATATCGGGGTTTTTTTCCCATTCGTTCTTCAATCACTCCAGCATTTCATCAAGTCTTACTAGCTAGACTCTGGCATTCCACTGTACTTAAACAGATGTTCCCATTAAGTAAATCTCTTAAGCTCAAACGAAGTAAAGGTATTATAATATTTGAAATATATATTTCTTTACTTTGTTCACTACATGATACGCTGCTCATAAATGCAGGATTCTCCATGTTTCGTTACTAATAAAAAGTATATTAGGAACATTGTAGATATTTACACTTTGCAAATTACTCAAGAATTAGAATAATACTTATAGTGTATCAAGAATACGATTGCTAATTTTCACCAATTTACTTTCACTTTCTTTTCATTTTCTGTCATAAAAAAAAATCTTGTAATTTGTAAAGTATTTAAATTATTGAAATTACTTACAAATTCATTACACTTTGCTATAACCAGTTCAGAAATAATGCATTTCATATTTTCTCATGATTTCAAAAAACATTTTTCTGTCTACGTCCTAAGTTTTTTATCATATCTGAATCATCACTAAGTACAATATTCACTTCGGGGTCTTCGAGAGCTTGCTTGAGTGAATCGTGAAGATTTACATCAATTTCTGAGCCAGGATACTATTATACAAGTTAGTGGTTCGATCCGTAAATATAAAAACTGGATATCTATGCGGATACACAGATATACAGATATCAAATTTAGATGGTGGATAGGAAATTACAAATATGCGGATATCTATGAATATCTGCATAGATATCTGTTATATATATAAATTTTATGTAACTTAACTGTTCAAAAAAACGTGATAAATGCGTGACTAAGGATAGAAGGCTCAATTGATATGAAGGTTGACTCAATAATTGCACCTTTGGTTAATTAATTTTGCGCCAGCTAAATTCTGATTAAATTCTGATTCAAAGGCTAATTAAATTGCGTCGGCTAAATTCTGGCTCAAAGGCTAATTAATTTTTTCTGGCTAAATTAAAGCACAATTTCCGATTGGTTGGTGCAATTTGGTCATATGACAAAAGGTTGATCAGATAAGATTATTAATTAATTTTACCGATATTATTATTTTAATATATTGTTTTAAAATAGCTATAATTTGGTCAATTTTAATGTTACAGAAATAAAATATATATTATTTTGTAGCTAAGAACCAGATCTTTCGATCTGTCATAGGAATATTATAGTAGAAAATCGCTCCTAGTTATGTAAAATTGATTTGAAATTAAAACTAAAATTAATTAATTTTAAAAATTTAAAAATAATTATTTAATAAATTTTATAATTGCACCAACCAATCAAAATTGCGCTATTATTTAACCTTTGCGTCAAAATTTAGCCATTGCGCCTGATTGCACCATGGCTAAATTCCAGGCTCAATTGGCTAAATTAAATCTGGCTAAATTCCTAGCTCAATTCGTATTGCGCCTACCATCCTTACGTGTGACAAGACTAAAAAAGGGAGTAGTCATTTTATAAATTATAATGTCTAGTGAAGAGTTTGAAAAGATTCCGCAGTCAGAAAATTTTAAAACTTTTACTTGGGCAAATAGAACAAAAAGACAAAAATAGAGGTCATACAAACTATCAAACCAACAAAACTTAATTACAAATGAATTCGTAATTGAGTTAGAGTCAGACACAGATGCAAATAGTCAGCAAAAAACTGTTAGAAGTAGTAAAAGGCATAAGAAAACTTCAACAAAATTTGATTTAAATAAAATATCTAACCAATTGGTTTTAATTCCAAATGCTAAACCACCAGGACAAAGTTAAATATGGGGTTATTTTGATCAATATGAACCAATTGAACAATATAAAAGAATTGTAAAGTGTTTGATTCAAATTCAACGAAAAAATGGTGCAGAACAGTGTGGCCATTTTATGGATTCTGATAATTCCACTGGAAATTTTATTACCCATCTTGCTACATATCAAATTACTGAGGAAAGTCATAAAAGGAAGATGAATGAAATACGAAATAATAATAGGCAATTATACCAACCCTGTATAAATGAATTTATTCGAAATAATCCAGAAATCAAAAGTTGTTGGGACCAAAAATTTGTTAAAATTTTAATTATGAATTTGATCCAAACTATCAATTACCAAGTAATAAAATAATTCATCAGGAAATTTTTTATGTCGGAGGTTATTGTAATAATTTCGTTTTCAAAGGTTATTGAAGGTTATCGGACCAATAACCTTCGTAAATATTACGTTTATTATGATAAAGTGAAGGTTATTGAAGGTTATCGATATCAATAACCTCCGGAGTATTACGTTTTATTAATAAAAATGAAGGTTTTCGNAGCAAAAAACTGTTAGAAGTAGTAAAAGGCATAAGAAAACTTCAACAAAATTTGATTTAAATAAAATATCTAACCAATTGGTTTTAATTCCAAATGCTAAACCACCAGGACAAAGTTAAATATGGGGTTATTTTGATCAATATGAACCAATTGAACAATATAAAAGAATTGTAAAGTGTTTGATTCAAATTCAACGAAAAAATGGTGCAGAACAGTGTGGCCATTTTATGGATTCTGATAATTCCACTGGAAATTTTATTACCCATCTTGCTACATATCAAATTACTGAGGAAAGTCATAAAAGGAAGATGAATGAAATACGAAATAATAATAGGCAATTATACCAACCCTGTATAAATGAATTTATTCGAAATAATCCAGAAATCAAAAGTTGTTGGGACCAAAAATTTGTTAAAATTTTAATTATGAATTTGATCCAAACTATCAATTACCAAGTAATAAAATAATTCATCAGGAAATTTTTTATGTCGGAGGTTATTGTAATAATTTCGTTTTCAAAGGTTATTGAAGGTTATCGGACCAATAACCTTCGTAAATATTACGTTTATTATGATAAAGTGAAGGTTATTGAAGGTTATCGATATCAATAACCTCCGGAGTATTACGTTTTATTAATAAAAATGAAAGTTTTTGGTACCAATAACCTTCGTAAATATTACGTTTATGTTGGAAGTATTCGAAGGTTATCGGAGTGAAGGATTTCAAAGGCTTACGTTTAAAAAAATTTACTGATGTTCAACAATTATTATCTGAATTATATATGTCGTCAAAACTATTAAATTGAGTTAAACGCAATTAAAATTGAGAAAAATTGGAGTTGAGTCAAGACAAATTTTATTAGTAATTGGCACAATTAAAAATTGAAATTTTAAGAATTGAGTCAAGACTAAAGCTGGTGTCCTTAATTATTTTTACAAGTCCTTAATATTACAGATTTTTTAAATGAATTACAATACAAATCTGTAATTCCGTAACTAATTACGAACTTTTGTGTAACAATAAAGTATATATTTGGAATCTCCATATTTCTGGCTTCAAAATGATACTTTTTTCATTCAAATCGGATAATTTTTGACCGAAATATTTTAAAATAAAATTTACTAATTAAAAATTAATTTTAAAAATAATTACTAATAGTTTTTACATATAAAACTTTTAATTTTAATAATTAAACATTAAAAGTATTAATAATTAAACTTAAAGTTAAGAATAATTTGTATTTTATGTAGAAGTTTCAAATTCTGTACATTAAAATTAAAATAACTATAGATATTTAAACTTAAATATTTAAAAATTTAATAATAAAATTTTAAAATTAAATAATTATGAGTATCATTTTTACTTACGGAATAATTATGGACTTACGGAACAATTACGGACTTACGGATAATTACGAATTACAGAATTACAAATTTTTTTTCATTGAAATCCTTAATAATTACGTAAATTACAAATAAAATAGATATAATAAAACTCAAAAATTTTATAATAATCTATCCATATGTNTTGGAGTTGAGTCAAGACAAATTTTATTAGTAATTGGCACAATTAAAAATTGAAATTTTAAGAATTGAGTCAAGACTAAAGCTGGTGTCCTTAATTATTTTTACAAGTCCTTAATATTACAGATTTTTTAAATGAATTACAATACAAATCTGTAATTCCGTAACTAATTACGAACTTTTGTGTAACAATAAAGTATATATTTGGAATCTCCATATTTCTGGCTTCAAAATGATACTTTTTTCATTCAAATCGGATAATTTTTGACCGAAATATTTTAAAATAAAATTTACTAATTAAAAATTAATTTTAAAAATAATTACTAATAGTTTTTACATATAAAACTTTTAATTTTAATAATTAAACATTAAAAGTATTAATAATTAAACTTAAAGTTAAGAATAATTTGTATTTTATGTAGAAGTTTCAAATTCTGTACATTAAAATTAAAATAACTATAGATATTTAAACTTAAATATTTAAAAATTTAATAATAAAATTTTAAAATTAAATAATTATGAGTATCATTTTTACTTACGGAATAATTATGGACTTACGGAACAATTACGGACTTACGGATAATTACGAATTACAGAATTACAAATTTTTTTTCATTGAAATCCTTAATAATTACGTAAATTACAAATAAAATAGATATAATAAAACTCAAAAATTTTATAATAATCTATCCATATGTTTTTAAGTTAAAATAATTTAACTATGTAAGTACTACAAAATAGCAGTATTTTTAAAAAAGTCATATAAAATTTATTAGTCTCAATTTTGTTTTTAATAATAAATTATACAGTTTTTAAATTTACATAGTATTGGCAGATTTTAAAATTTTTTGATTAAAACTGATAAAATTGATAACTTATAATTATGAATATAATAATAAAATAATAAATAATATAAATTAATAATATATAATAATAATTAAAATACATCTCAACAACTACTCTGGTAACAACGTTAATAATTTATCAATTCCATCGATCCCAATGAAATTAATGGAATCGATGGGATCAATAGAGTTGATAAAAATTAATGACATTGATAATTTAGTTTTAACTTATTAGTTTTATCAATCTTATTAGTTCTATCAATTCTATCAGTTCCATCAGTCCCATTAGTCTTATCAGTTCTATCGGTCCCATCAGTCTCATTGGTTTCATTGATTTCATCATTTTCAACAAAGTTGATGGAGTCAATAGAGTTAACAATTAATAATATATATACATCAGTAAATTTTTTTAAACGTAAGTCTTCGAAGTCCTTCACTCCGATAACCTTCGAATACCTCCAACATAAACGTAATATTTACAAAGGTTATTGGTATCGAAAACCTTCATTTTTATTAATAAAACGTAATACTCCAGAGGTTATTGATATCGATAACCTTCAATAACCTTCACTTTATCATAATAAACGTAATATTTGCAAAGGTTATTGGTCCGATAACCTTCAATAACCTTTGAAAACGAAATTATTACAATAACCTCCGACATAAAAAATTTCCTGATGTATAAAATCATATAATTCTATTTGGTCTTATCAGTTCCATCAACTTCTCATCAACTTGAAATAATTAAGTCAAGCCAAATCGCAAGTCGATCAACTTGAAATCAAACTGAACCGATGACTTGAAATTTTCAAGTTGAACTGGTTCAGTTCCATCAGTTCAGTTTGGACTTAACAACACTAATAGTGTATTTATTACCATGTGTCACATCTTTTAAATATTAATTTTTATTAAATATTCTAGAAATTTAGAACATGTGAAAAACATATTTGTCATCTAACAGCAAAAATTTTGTTCTATAGTATCTATAAATAAACAATTATAGGCAGGGTTGTGGTCGTACACTGTACTATTCAAAATTTAAGTACAGTACAATATTCGTACTAGTACGTACAGTACACGTACAATTTAGTACATCAATCAGGTAAACACATTAACCAATTAAAATCATTCATATCATATGATTCACCAATCATGTGAGAAAATTAACCAATTAAAATTATTTATATCATATGATTCGTCAATCAGGTGAAAGCATTAACCAATTAAAATCCATGATTCAGATTTGTACTAATGTACTAATTTCAAAATCTTCAAGTACAAGTACTGTACTAGTACTCAGTGTTTGAAATTCAATGTGCGGAGTGTGCTCGCACAAAATTTGAAAATTGCGCACATAAAAAAAAAGTTTCCGCACAAATTTTTCACATAAAATTTTTAAATCGAGAAATTTCTGCACATAATTTAAAATTTGAATTTCAAACACTGCTAGTACTGTACTGTACTGTACTTAGTACTGTACTGTACTGTACTTAGTACAGTACAGTACAAATTCCCAACCCTGATTATAGGCATATCAAAAAAACAACTACTTTTTTTATGTGTATCTTGATGTATCAAAAAATAAACTTTTGCCATCCAACATTAAAGACAGCACGTGAAATATTTCTGATCACCCGCCAATTTATGGTCTAATCAAATTCAGCAAAATGTGATATTCTTGTGCGAAATCATGAGGAACATATAATCATTTAANTATTCGTACTAGTACGTACAGTACACGTACAATTTAGTACATCGATCAGGTGAACACATTAACCAATTAAAATCATTCATATCATATGATTCACCAATCATGTGAGAAAATTAACCAATTAAAATTATTTATATCATATGATTCGTCAATCAGGTGAAAGCATTAACCAATTAAAATCCATGATTCAGATTTGTACTAATGTACTAATTTCAAAATCTTCAAGTACAAGTACTGTACTAGTACTCAGTGTTTGAAATTCAATGTGCGGAGTGTGCTCGCACAAAATTTGAAAATTGCGCACATAAAAAAAAAGTTTCCGCACAAATTTTTCACATAAAATTTTTAAATCGAGAAATTTCTGCACATAATTTAAAATTTGAATTTCAAACACTGCTAGTACTGTACTGTACTGTACTTAGTACTGTACTGTACTGTACTTAGTACAGTACAGTACAAATTCCCAACCCTGATTATAGGCATATCAAAAAAACAACTACTTTTTTTATGTGTATCTTGATGTATCAAAAAATAAACTTTTGCCATCCAACATTAAAGACAGCACGTGAAATATTTCTGATCACCCGCCAATTTATGGTCTAATCAAATTCAGCAAAATGTGATATTCTTGTGCGAAATCATGAGGAACATATAATCATTTAACTGAACGTGGGTAAATTTATCCTAGACCCTGGATCTACACACTCTTAAAATTTATTTATATAAGGTGCCTGGGATAAAAGTCTAGACCCGGGTCTATTTTAAGGACACTATTTAAATTCACTAAATTCACGAAACCTGGTTCTAAAATTTAAGTTTTTTTTTATTTTAAAATGTTTGGTTGTATTGTAGCGGGAAGATTGGTTAGTACACAATTTCATAGTTTTAAAAATTCTTTGAATTCCCAAATTCTATTAAGTTATTAAAAAAAATGGTGGTGTTTTGAATAAGATATTTCCTTTATTTCCTTTTCGATTTTTTACTAACCGGCTACTATAATAGATTCAAACTAACCTTCAACAAGTCGACGTCAATAAATATATCTTTGAAATTCCGGAAGCTATAACCATAAATCACATAGTAGTTTTTTTGCTTGGTACAATTCCTTTTGAACCAGGTTATGCGGCCTCAGTACATTTTCTATGGCCTGGAGGAGAACAAGGGTGGAAATTGTTGGGAATGTATGTATCATATTCATGTGAATATTATCTTTAAAAACCTCAATGGATTATATTATTATAAATATATTTTAGGCTTTCCAACGAAAAACCTAGTGCGATTTTCCGACTTCGTGGAAATGTAATTCCTGGAACAACTTTAAATACTTCGAATCCATTTTCATCAAAGTTATTAAATTATAACGGTGATGAAATGTCTATGGATGTTGGATCTACACCGTCTACATCTACTTCTGTGACGGCAACATTGGGAATTTCCATTGAACCAATTTCAATGGTTGAATCTCAAATGTCGATGCTTTCTAATCAAAATGCAACTATGTCACAATTTAGTGGTGTTAATCCAGAAACCATTGCATTCAATATACTTAAAAATCTTTATAATTATGTAACATCATTCGCGCAGACTTCAACTCCATTTGGATCACATGTCATTGGGTCAGGTAATTCATTTATATCTGTAAAAGTTTTCCAGGACTGGTATGATTTATTTTCGCGTAAAATCAAAATGGATCCCAATATAGTTCTGAAGAGAGATTAAATAGTAAAACGAAAGAATATAAGAAGAATACATGGGTAAAGTACCAAAAAATGATTGACGTGATTTTATCACCTAGGGAATATCCGTGGCAATTTTTACAAAAGTGTAATTTATTTATTTATTTATTTAATTATTTATTTTTATGTACAAATTATTTTTATTTATATGAACAAATACTAACAAAGTATAATAACTGATTATTAGCTTACTTGGATTGATTGATTGATTGATTGTTCACAATTTTATTTATTGCATGATTTCTTTCTTGCAACGACATACCAATTATCTTTGTCATAATCAGTCTTGATTATTTGTGCTTTTCCGGTATTTAAAATAAGATTATCTAATTCTCCTTTTTTAAACAAGTGATAATATCTAAACAGTTACAATGCATACATTATGTATGTGTACACGTACCAGTACAAATGAAGTAACCAAACCAATGAAATAAATAAATGAAATAATTAAATAAATGAATAAATAAATAAATGAATTAAATAAATGAATTAAATAAATGAATGAATTAAATAAAATGAATGAATTAAATAAATAAAAATAAAAAATAATAAATTAAAATAGATTACCTCTGATAAATAGCCTCCTCTTTTCTATCCGGATCATTTTTGGATGCAGGAACAACCCACGGAACTATTACATCTTGATGTTTCTTATCAAATTTACGACGTGCATCCTGTTCTAAAGCCCAAACATATATAAGTACAAGTGAACCTGGTTTTACGATTCGAAAAAGTTCCTTAAGAAATTAAGAATTAATAATAATCAAAAAAGATTTAATAATCAAGTTAATCCCAAAAAGATTTAATAATAATTTACATGTATACAGTTTTACACACCTCAATTGCGGCAATTCTTCTTTCGGGGGTTGTAAAATGATGAATTACGGCAATAGAAATTATAAAATCCTGTTTATTATTATAGTTGATTTTTTTTTCGATGTTTGATATAATAATGTTTACAAGTTTATGATTGTTATGATTGTTATAATGTTTAAATAACATTCATCATCAAAAGATACGAAACATTCATTCCGAAATGGCAAATTTAAAGCATCACAAACGATACTTTCAAATTCTCTGGATGCACAAATATCGATTAATTTGGAACTCCTTTATTTATGGAGAAACAAAATTGAATTATTAAAATTTTAAATTTTAAAGTTGAAATTATTTATAGTAAATAAAATAATAATTACCGATCTGATCCAATCGTAAACACATTCTTATTAACATCTAAATATTTACCGTTCCCGCATCCTATATCAGCTCCTAAACTTCCTATGTCCAATTCTTTAAGAAATAACTCAACTAAAGGCCAAGGCTTAACCAAGTTTTTAAATTATCGAAAATTATTAAAACAGAAACATTTCGAAAATATAAAATATTGATATCTTTTGGACAAACCTTATATCTCGTTTGACTAAAATGTGGTGCGATGGCTTGATAAACTTCATGCACATATTGTTGTTCTTTTACAACATCAGAAATTTGTTCATTATCAAAAACAACTTTATTTGACATAATTATATATGTTTTCTAAAAGGTTATTTGGTAATGACAATTCATCCATTTTTTTGCTGATCACTTCCCAAAAATCCAAACTTTTTTAACATGTTACGCCAATAAGGTGACAATTTTCGTTACATTTTTTTTTGTTTTTCACGTGCACTCAATTTTTAAATATCAAAATGTGTAGTTGGTTTTATTCAAATTATCCAAATTATCGAATTCGAATCGGATAGATTCAGTTTCGTGGATATAATGAGGGGTTTATCTTATAAACATATGAGCAAAAAGATTAAGACCTTCATCATCCCGGATAAAGCCAAGATAGAAGAAATTCAATTCCAAATCTTTACGTATTTAAGGGAATTAATGAAATTGAAATGGGCGGAACGATGTCAAATGGTACTAGCATGGGAAAAGGGAAAGAAAATTGAAGAAAACGATAAAAGGGGTAAAAGCAGAGGAAATATTATCAATAAAGGGAAAAGATTCCCAACGGGGAATATATAGATATTAAAAGGAATCTGGTCCAAGCAGCCGAATCGATTAAGAAACGAATTCGTACAGGGTAACAACACCCTTTATTAATAAATTTTTTTGTATAGACAGCAGTGGGGTTGTGACCTACTGATTTTGAAAGAATTCTTTTATATGTATTTTAGCTTGCTTTTTACTGATATTAAAAATGAATAAAGAGGAGACCTCATCTGTCGTTAAAAAAAAAAAAAAAATCCAAATTATCGAATTATTCAAAATAACGTAATTATTTCTATTAATAAATATTTATTTAATTATAATATTTCATTATTGAAAAAAATTAATTTAATTCTTTGAAAAAATATAATCATTTTGTTATTCTGGTGAAGAATTTGGATTTGTTACTTTTAGAAAGGATTGAACTATGATACATTCATAACTTTTAACATTAAACAAATAATGGTTATACACGAAAGTAAAAAAATATCTAATTATGTATATTTTTAATTAAAGAATTTATCTGGGTAGTTAAAAAATTTCGGGTTTTAAGTAAAATAATTTTGACTTTTATGAAAAACTATTTCAACTTTTTCTTTTGAAATTATTGTCTTGAATCTGTTTTTTTTAAGAAATTAACTTTTTGCATAAAATTTAAAAGAGTAAACTAGCGAGTTTTTTTTTTTTAAGAGTACCCCCGCCAGGGACGATGATTTCCTGTGATTCACAGAAAATCACAGTATCACATTAAAATACATCTAAATACAGAACTTATCTTATTTGTCACAGAATATCACATAATTTGGAATATTGGGGATTTTTATAATAAAGATAGCTACCCCAGTATCACCAGAAATTTTTTCGCGAATTAAATTTTGATTGGACCATAATTTGGTGTGTGATCAGAAATATTTCACGTGTTGTTTTTTCGGGTGATGAATATTGGGTGACAAATATGATTTCCGTAAGTAAAAAAATTCTAAGTCCCCAGAATATTTAATAAAAATCGATATTCGAAGGGTGTGATGCGTTGTGATTATACATGTCATCAAAACTAATTTGACCTTGACTCAACTCTTAAAATTTCAATTTTTAATTAAAGAATTTATCTGGGTAGTTAAAAAATTTCGGGTTTTAAGTAAAATAATTTTGACTTTTATGAAAAACTATTTCAACTTTTTCTTTTGAAATTATTGTCTTGAATCTGTTTTTTTTAAGAAATTAACTTTTTGCATAAAATTTAAAAGAGTAAACTAGCGAGTTTTTTTTTTTTAAGAGTACCCCCGCCAGGGACGATGATTTCCTGTGATTCACAGAAAATCACAGTATCACATTAAAATACATCTAAATACAGAACTTATCTTATTTGTCACAGAATATCACATAATTTGGAATATTGGGGATTTTTATAATAAAGATAGCTACCCCAGTATCACCAGAAATTTTTTCGCGAATTAAATTTTGATTGGACCATAATTTGGTGTGTGATCAGAAATATTTCACGTGTTGTTTTTTCGGGTGATGAATATTGGGTGACAAATATGATTTCCGTAAGTAAAAAAATTCTAAGTCCCCAGAATATTTAATAAAAATCGATATTCGAAGGGTGTGATGCGTTGTGATTATACATGTCATCAAAACTAATTTGACCTTGACTCAACTCTTAAAATTTCAATTTTTAATTGCGTCTGACTCAACTAATTGCGTCAATTATTAGTAAAAATCAAAATTTGCTTTGACTCAACTCCAATTTTTCTCAATTTTAATTGCGTCTGACTCAATTCAATAGTTTTGACGACATGTATAGTTGTGATAAATATAATACCCTGAAAAACCCTAATCCTAACCCCTGCGGAATATCACGTTTTCGCGAAAAAATTTCTGGTGATACTGGGGAAGCTAATAAAGATCACAGAATCATATGATTGATATAAAAGATAAAATTTATCTCAAGGATCACTCGATAATGAAAAAAAATAATTTCGGGGCCGCAAAGATTTCGTTTTTGATAGATCTATGGTTATTTTTTTGATACATATATATTATTTTCATGTGACAAAATAGTTATTTTTTTGATGCATCTATAAATAATCAATTATAGGCATATCAAAAAAATAACCACTTTTTTTACATACATCTTGATATATCAAAAAAATAACTCCTGATTTATCAAAAATGAAACTTTTGCTTCAGAGCCAGGTTCATTCACATGATTTTAAACTGATATCTATTAATATAAACCAATCAAACCTTAAAAAGGTCATGTGGACGAACCTGGCCCTAAAAATATATCACAAAGGTATCATTTTTGAGACACCTGTGGTTATTTTTTTAATATATCAAAAATTTCTGAAAAAAATGGTTATTTTTTTGATATGCCTATAATTGTTTATTTAAAAATGCATCAAAAAAATAACTATTTGGTCACATGAAATTTTGATATATCAAAAAAATAACCATAGGTATATCAAAAACCATACTTTTGCAAATATATCACATAATATCACAGAATTTATAATGAATCGGCACATAATTGCACAGAATGGACAAAAAAGATATCACATTAATGCGCATAATTTATATTAACTACATACAGAATTTGGTCTTAGCCACCGCAGAAAATCATCGTCCCTGACCCCCGCCACATTGATTAGTAGTGACATTGGTGTTACATTTTTTATTATACATGTGCAATTAATTTTATAAAATAAGATTTTTATTTTGTTAAGGTAATAAATTAGTAAATAAATTAATAAATAAACAAATATTATGAAAGTACATGAGGATGTGATCATGAAATATCAGTTAATCTCTGATATTCCAGAATCACATTTGGATCGGTCATGAATGTTGAACGATCTAAGTGAGATATTTCTATGTTATTCCAGGTAGGACATCGACTAAGGGCTACTTATGCTTATTCTGATCTAAAATTTCTATTTCCAGTTCGTGAAACAAAAAAAATTTATATTTCCTGAATTTTTTTTTTTCGTGAAATGATAGTAAAAAAAGTGGCTTGGGTAATAGATTTTAAAAACTATAAAAATGCCACCTATTCGTGGGGTGGATGGTGGGCATAAATCGTCTTCTAAATCGAAATCGAATTAGAATTAGAAATCGAATTAGAATTAGAATTCGATTTACTATTTATTTTAAATTTTAGAGGTTCTTTTTTTCATTTCGGATCAGGCCAATCTTTCCAAAAAAGAGTATCTTGGGCAAGTGTTTTGAAAATCTTTTTGCCACACTTACCAATTGAATCGAATGAATCCGACACCGTGATTACCCATGACAAGACGAAACAGGAATAACGATTAGTTAGAATTCTATACTACATTAACTTATTTACCGCATCCCGCTATAAATATTATTCATCGCTTTTTGTTTTTATCATGTGATTTATAATTTGGTTTCTAAAAATTTAAATATTTCACTTATAAGTATTTTTTTTCTTTTTATTTTCGTTAAAAATTTATGATTTCAATTAAAAAAAAAAATAAATTTTGTGCATAACTAAAAGAAAAAAAAACTAATTATTCTTTTCCTTTGTATTTACTGCAACAATAAAAAAATAAAAAATTTCAAACATCATTTTTTCAGTGTAATATATCTATTTCTCTTTAATAAATGTAAATTTTTTGTATTAGACTTAATTAAAAGAACATTGAAAAAAATTATATGTAATATTCTGCTAAAAACATATATTATACTTTACTTATTAGAACATTTGGAAGAACAATGACCTATTTTATGACATAGACCACACTTATGCCTATTTACATTACTAGCCCTATAAAAGGTCGTATTACTTAAAATATACTTAAATTTTTTTAAAATATAATTAAAATTTTTTAAAATATACTTAAAATATACTTAAAAT
>PQFF01000277.1:171194-192806 GCA_003547095.1 Diversispora epigaea | reverse complement strand
GTTAAAATAAATACTGCTCCGAACTTAACTTTCAGATGGATTGAAGTTTTTTTTTTTTTTTATTCGATCGATCAAAATCTAAATTTAATATTGAAAAAAAAATCATCAATCTCAATCTTTCATTGGCTAATCGTATACCACATGACATATGATCTTCAACAGAAAATTGAAACAAATTGTCGAGTATAGACTTCCGGCACTATATTTAGCCTTCACGATTTTATTATTATTATTATTATTTAGCTCCACAATTCTTGTTATTATTATTATTATTATTATTATTATTACAGTCCCCGTGATTTTATTATTATTCTTCTTTTTCTTCTTCCACGATTTTTAGCCTCCACGATTCTTGTCCCCACGATTTTATTATTATTATTATTATTATTTAGCCCCCACGGTTTTATTATTATTATTATTATTATAACTCCACAGTTTTATTATTATTCTTCTTTTTCTTCTTCCTTTGTCTTCCACGATTTTTAGCCCTCACAATTCTTGTCCCTACGGTTTTATTATTATTATTATTATTATTATTATTTATCCCCCACGATTCTTGCCTCACAGTTTTATTATTATTATTATTATTTAACCACGATTCTTACCCACGGTTTTATTATTATTATTATTATTATTTATCCCCCACGATTCTTGCCTCACAGTTTTATTATTATTATTATTATTTAACCACGATTCTTACCCACGGTTTTATTATTATTATTATTATTATTATTATTATTATAACCCCATGGTTTTATTATTATTATTATTATTATTATTATTATTTAGCCTTGCACTATGGTTTTATTATTATTATTATTATTTAGTTTCTACGATTCTTGCCTCCATTATTATTCTTCTTAAATTTTTAAAAAAGATATTTTAGAAGGAATGTTAAAATTTTAATATTGTTAAATAAAATTTTTTTATCACATTTGTTTAAGTGTGACATGATTTGATTGGCTAAATTAAAATAAAAATTTTTTTATTTTATTTTTCCGCGAAAATTTGCGGAAATTTGCGCAAGTTTTTCGAAAATTTTTTAAAGTAAAAATTTCCACAAATTTTATGTAAAAATCTTCTGGAAATTTTCATTTCAAAAATTTTCGAAAAAATTGTGCAAATTTCCGCAAATTTTCACGAAAAATTGCGAAAATTTTCGCCCCTTAAAATTTTCTGATGTACTATTGATTAATATGTTTATCATATAACTTACTAAATATAGAATATTCGTTATACTAATAATTAATACTAATTAATACTATGTAATAATAATTGATACTAAGTAATACTAATTAATGATAATTAATAATAATTATACAATATTTGTATAATTATATCACGTGAACATGTGACTTGTGTTACTTATATTTTGTGTAACTAAACTAGTTGGCTTGCTATTTACATGTTAATAAATATTACTAATTATTGCTAATCGTTATTAAATAAATTACTATGTTAATATTTATATTTTCATTTATTAAATAATTATTCTAATAAAATACAGGATTAAATAATATAATGATTATATAATTTGATATATTTCTGTTATGGTAATTCTATCCGGTAACAGTTTCCCCCTCACTTAATCAAAATGTCCTCATTTTGACTTGTGAATTTATTTCTTATTGGATACTTCTTCCTTTGGCAATTACTTCTACGTAGTTTAAGTCTTTGAGTTTTGTTCTTTCTTTCTTTGTTAATTCGACTCTTATAGCTTTATACCTTAATACTTTTTCTCGTCTCTTTTCTTTCCAATTAAGGTGTTGTCTTCTAATTATTTTCAACACGTGAAATTCTAAATTAACTGTTTTATCAAATTTTGCTAATATTTTTTCGAATGTATCTTGATTTTTAATTATTATTTCATCTTGTTTTTCTTCTTCTTGTTTTTGGTATACTTTAAATAGATCGTTGTATTCTTTTAATTCTTTTTCTTCTTTTATGATTCGTTCATTATTATACAGGGTTTTGTAATATAATATTGTACTTGAAACACAATATTCGTAACTTTCTTCATTTTTCTTACAATTTTCACAGTGAAATATTGATGTTTCCTTCTTCCAGATTATTAGTTCTATTGGTTGATATTTCTCTACTTCCTTGGTAAGTATTTCTATTTGTTTTTGTTCTTTTTTTAATTCTTGTTGTTGTATTTGATTTTCACTTTCCAGTTCGTTTATTTAGTTTTCTTGATCTTGGTTTATCATTCGTAATTGTTCCAATTGTTGTTTTAACTCTTCAATTTCTTTTTCTAGTTCGATTACTTGTTCCCAAGCTTGAAGTGTTTCTTCCGTGATTTGTATTTCTTCTGGTTCTTCAATTGTTGTTACTCCCAATATTTGTTTAATTTCTTTTTCTGTTTGTTCATCCTTTGTTAACTGTTTTTCCAGGGGTGTTGATATTCTTCCTGTCGTATTTACTTTCCTAGTTGTAGTTTTCCATTGCATTACACATCTAAATGCAAGGTCTTGCCAATATTCATCTTCCTTAATTTTATTTTCTTTCTTACAGTCTCCACTAAAGCTCCTAATGTAACCGTTCGGTTCGGTTCTAAAATTGAACTGAAACCGAACCAAAATTTAAGAACTGGTTCGGTTTGGAATCGAAATTAAAAATATCAATCCGAAACTGAACCGGTTTGAACCAGTTCAAAATGATTCAAAAGGTTTTTTTTGTCAGAGTTTTTGCTTAATTATTATAAATAATAAATTTGTAATAAAAATGCATAATTAATTAATTATAAAATGAATACACTACTGTTACAAGAGCAATCCTTGTAAGTTTAAAAAATAATAATGCATAGAAATTGTAAAAATTTAAATTTAATTTTATGTAATAAACAATGATTTTTATTTTTGTTTCAAAATATTATAAAAATTTACATATTTTCATGTATATTCGAATAAGATTATTCATCTATTTATTTATAAAATAATATAAAATATAAAATACAGTATATAAAGTAGAATTTGTTAATCAAATTAATTAAATTAAATAAATTAAATTAAATCAAATTAAATCAAATCAAATCAAATCAAATCAAATTAAAAATATATTTACTTATTAATGTTCAGGATAGAAACGGCGCAGTGACAAAAAAAACAACGATAAAATGGCAACAAAAATAAAAAANTTCAAAAGGTTTTTTTTGTCAGAGTTTTTGCTTAATTATTATAAATAATAAATTTGTAATAAAAATGCATAATTAATTAATTATAAAATGAATACACTACTGTTACAAGAGCAATCCTTGTAAGTTTAAAAAATAATAATGCATAGAAATTGTAAAAATTTAAATTTAATTTTATGTAATAAACAATGATTTTTATTTTTGTTTCAAAATATTATAAAAATTTACATATTTTCATGTATATTCGAATAAGATTATTCATCTATTTATTTATAAAATAATATAAAATATAAAATACAGTATATAAAGTAGAATTTGTTAATCAAATTAATTAAATTAAATAAATTAAATTAAATCAAATTAAATCAAATCAAATCAAATCAAATCAAATTAAAAATATATTTACTTATTAATGTTCAGGATAGAAACGGCGCAGTGACAAAAAAAACAACGATAAAATGGCAACAAAAATAAAAAATGGTGTAACAAAAAAAAAAACTATAAACCAAAAATATTTCGGTTTGGTTTCAGTTTTTCCGTTCGGTTTGGCTAAAGAATCCGAAACTGAACTGAACCGAACAGAGATCTTCCGGTTTGGATTTTAATGAACCTAAACTGAACCGGAACCAGAACCAGCCGTTCGGATTCGGTTCAAACCGAACGGTTAGGAGCTTTAGTCTCCACATTTGGAATATCCATTAAACCAATATTTTTTGTGTTTCCAATAATACAGGTGTTCACAGTGTAAATATTCATCATAGTTCATGCATTGTTCCCATTTGCATTTTTCTCCAGCAAAGGATTTTACTTTCCAAAAGACTTGAGGTGCACACTTGCAAGGGTTGGTTTTATGATCATGTTCAAAGCAATATTTACTTTGTTTTCTGTAACAAGTACAGATTTCATATTCAATTCCTGCTTCATCATATTCTAAAGCACCATATGGACAGTTTCTTTTGTCGTGGATTATGGTAATGTTTGCATTAAAAAGGTAAATATTTCCATCTTTTAATTTCTTATGATCGAAGAATTGATATTGTTGGGTACAATATTCAGTTTGTTTTCTTTGTTCAACTTCTTTCCAATCTTGGGCTCTTCCTTTTCCTTTATTGTCTAGTCCAGCTTTCTTTAATATTTGTTCTTCGGTATCGTTTGCCCAATCGATATTTGTTGTTTCTTTTTTGTAGTCGTAAGTTGATTCATTGGTATATATATTTATTGCAGGGGTAGTTTTTACTTTCTTGGAAGATTCTCCTTCATAGTTTTTTTCATAACTATAAGATCTTCCTCTTTTCTCTAATTGAGTTTCTCTGTATTCGTATAGTTCTTCTCTTTCGGATACTTTAATTCTTCCTTTATTTTCACATCTATAACATCTTTTATACTATGTTTCTCCTAGTTTCAGAGGTTTAAGGTCAACTAACCTTGTTGCTCTTTTGCAGAAACAACAATGGGTATCCATTCGGTAGTCTGGATCTCTTTCATCTTTTTGTCTTAAGGCCATTTCGTATATAGGAGTTCTTTTACATTTACATCTTCTTGTGTTGTTTTCTATATACCTAGGATAATCACATTTCTTATCTACATTCGCTGAGAATTGATGTTGTTCAGATTTTCTTTCACATCTATTACAAAGTTTCGATAGTTGCCATTCATAACTGTAATTTGAAGATTCGAATCTCTTTCCGTAGGACATTATTTTGTTTCTTTAAAAATGATAATTCTTTCTGTAAGTTTTTATTAATATTTTTCAGATGAAAAGTTTTGATATTTGTTTCTTTAAAGATTTGATTTCTGTTCTTTGGTCTTTTCTTTTGTAAGTTTTTTATTGATCTGAATATTTTTCAAGTGGTCGAATCTGTATTCTTTTTATAAGTATTGATTTGTTTACTTTGGTGTTTTAACTCCTTTATCTTTCATTACTTTATTTTGGTCAACTGTTTTCTTGTCTACCTTTTGTTTATTTCAGGAAGTCGTTGTTTTGGTCAAATATTTCTGATAAGTCTTATTTTTTTCTTCCAAGATTTTTTTTAATTTAACTCCTTAATTTATTTGTATAGTAATGTGAGGTTCTCATGATTCTTTATTTTATATATAATTTTAATCCGTCAGAATGTATTGGTTCTTCCAATGGTTATTCAAACTAATTTTCTTCCTTTACTAAGTTGTTTCTTAATTATGAATGGTTTTTATTATTTTACTTCCAATTTACCTGACTATCGTATTTTCTAATCTTAAGTTATACATTAATATTTTATTTCCTTTTTAAATTTAATTTTTCTTTCTATTTTTCTTCTGAATCTTCTTTGTGATTTCTCTTGTGAAATCTTAATAAGTTTTTTCTTTCTTTTGTAGTTTTTGTAATACCTTTTCTTCCAAATCATAGGTTCTTTCTATTTCCTTATCTTCCTGTTTTTCTTTGTTTTATCATTATCATCACTTTCACTGTCGCTATCTCTTCCATGTTTACCAAATAAAATCTTTATTAATTCTCTGTTTACTTCCTCCTCTGACTCATCGTCATCATTTTCTTCTGTATTAATATAATTGATATAAGTTATCTGTTTTGATTTAGGTCTATTTTGATTACTACTGTTACTACTTTCTTGATTGTATCTCCTAAAGTTATTATTATTATTTTTGTTATTGAAATTATTAGTAATATTTTATTGAATTGGTAATCTACAATCTTTTCTTATATGTCCTTCTTTTTCACAATTGAAACATTTCATATCTCTTGATCCTCTGTTTTGTGAATAGTAGTTTCTTCCATTATTATTTATTTGTGCCATTTGGATTTTTAATTGAGACATTTTCTTGGTCAATTCTTCAATTTCATCCTTTAATTCGATTTTCTCTTCCTTTTTTTTTAGGTTTTCTTTAATTTGTTTCTTCTTTAACTTTCTTTTTATCTCATCATCACTTTCGGATTCAGATTCAGATTCGTAATATCTTTCCTTTCTTTTCTTTTTAGGTTCAACTCTATTGATAATATCTCTTGTTTCTTCATGTTTTTCAATTAATTCTACTATTTCTTTTACCGATTCTTTTTCATGTGTTAAGGCTAAAGAGGCTAATTCTTGGTTCAATCCTTTTAAGAATAATTCTACTTTTCTATCTTCTGATATCTCTCCTATTTTCTTACAATTTTTCAAAAATATATTAGCAAAACTTCTTATAGGTTTATCCTTTCTTATCTTCAATTTTTTTAACTCGTTTAACATTTTGTTTTTTCATTTTTTATTATAAAATCTTTCAATAAAGTTTTTCTTCATATTTGCCCATGTTGTCGTTTCTAACATTTCTTCAATCCACCATTCTTCTGCATCTCCTTTTAGATATATTTCCATATAATTTCTTTTCATTTCATCACTTTTCCATTGATTTGCTCTTGTGGCTTTTTCATATTCTTCTATCCATTCTAATGAGTCTTGAGTTCCGTCTCTATAGAAAGTTGAAGGTTTAATTAATATCGGAGCTGTCATTATTCTTTTCTTATTATCTCTTTCTGTTTCACTTTCTGTATCTTGTTCACTTTTTTCCTCTGCTTTGTACTCTTGTTGATCTTGATCTTTTTGATATTCTTCTTCGTTCTTCAGTTCATCTTCTTCTTTGATGTTTTCTAGTTTTGGATTGTTACTGTTTCTTTGAGACTTTTTATTTTCTTTTATCTTTTTAAGTCTTTGAATTTTTTCTTTTTCTAGTTCTTGTAACTTCACTTCAATTTCTTTTATATCTAATTCGATTGATTGGTTAACTTCCTTTGGTGAATGTTCTTCAGGAGATTCTTCCCTTGACAATATACTGGGCGTGCTTACAATAGAAAATAGTAACCTTGACTGAGTTCTTAAGTTTTGGTGTATTAGATTTACTTCTTCCCAAAGTTCTCTAAGGTTTGGATTTAGAGATCTTGATTCTCTTTTGATAGGTTTATATTGTCGTGATCTTCTTGAGTTTTCCAGATTTATTTCTTCCTTAAAATATTTTATTCGGTTCTCCTTTTTCACTAAGTCTTTATCTATCCTTTTTATAATATTTTCAATATTGATCTTCATCAATCTTATACTTTTACTTTTCTTATTTGTTGCATAAGTTTGAATGATACGAGGGTGATCAGTCCTTAACATTCTTCACTCTAAAATTTAATGAAAATTCCTTCCTCCCAAATACATAACTTTCTTTATCTTTTTACAACTTAATTGTAAAATTAACTTCCTTTCTTATTGCGGATTCTTCCAAAATTTTGACAATAGTTCTTCCTTATGGTTCAAAGTTTACTTCTTTAAATTATCCTTTAGAATCTTCCTAAGAATACTTCCTAAGAATAGTGTTAGGAATCAGGTCTATATTTAGACTCGAATAATCGTCACGAATAATCGACGAATAATTGCGAATAATCGTCAATTATTCGTGATTATTCGACGATTATTCGACGATTATTCGCGATTATTCGACGATTATTCGCGATTATTCGACAATTATTCGCGATTATTCGACGATTATTCGCGATTATTCGACGATTATTCGCGATTATTCGACAATTATTCGCGATTATTCAACGATTATTCAGCGATTATTCGCGATTATTCGACGATTATTCGGTGATTATTCGACAATTATTCGCGATTATTCGGTGATTATTCGCGATTATTCGACGATTATTCGCGATTATTCGGCGATTATTCGAAAATTTTACACGATTTTTCGCAGATATTTTTTTTACAACTCGAATAACTTCGTGAATATCGATGCTACAAGGACGAAACACATATCATTTTGTAGCCAAAAACAAGGCCGTTCTTTCTGTCTTAGAAATATCTTAGTAGAAAATTGCTCTGTGCTTCGATAATAGTGAGCAAAGTCAAAAAAACAGAAAAAATAGTTGAAAATTTGTGAAAATTTTTGCAGGTGGTGAAAATTTGTGCAAATTTTCGTCTCTAAAAATTTTTTGATGCTAATACTATCAAAATCACTACTAAGTAAATATAAAAATATAAGTAAATGTTTGTTTCTTTTAAATAAAATATTTATTTAACATTCAATTTTGATATTAATTAATAAATAACAAAGTTTATAAAATTTCAATATTTAAATTGNGATTATTCGCGATTATTCGACGATTATTCGCGATTATTCGGCGATTATTCGAAAATTTTACACGATTTTTCGCAGATATTTTTTTTACAACTCGAATAACTTCGTGAATATCGATGCTACAAGGACGAAACACATATCATTTTGTAGCCAAAAACAAGGCCGTTCTTTCTGTCTTAGAAATATCTTAGTAGAAAATTGCTCTGTGCTTCGATAATAGTGAGCAAAGTCAAAAAAACAGAAAAAATAGTTGAAAATTTGTGAAAATTTTTGCAGGTGGTGAAAATTTGTGCAAATTTTCGTCTCTAAAAATTTTTTGATGCTAATACTATCAAAATCACTACTAAGTAAATATAAAAATATAAGTAAATGTTTGTTTCTTTTAAATAAAATATTTATTTAACATTCAATTTTGATATTAATTAATAAATAACAAAGTTTATAAAATTTCAATATTTAAATTGATTTATTAATATAATTAATATTAAATGGTTCAATATTAAATCAAAATTAACATTTAGAATTGGTAAATTAATATTAGAAATTATAAAAGTTATATTAAAAATTAAAAATTATTAAGGAAACATTTCTAAATATGTATTATTTTGTTTAATAAAAAGAATTTGATTGACCAAATGTGGATTTAATCTATTTCTACGAGGAGTGATATGAATTCCAGCATCTGAAAATAATCTTTCAGAAGGTACAGATGTTGCAGGAATTGATAAATATTTTTGTGCTAATTTTGATAAATTGGGATATGAATTACAATTAGCTTTCCACCAAATTAAAGGATCACTTTTTTCATGCATCAATAACTCTTTCATTTGTAAATATTGGTTAATTTCATTTGAATTAGTTCTAAATCCTTGATTAGAAGTTGAAGAAAGATGTGAAAAAAAAGATGATATTAAAGATGTTGAATCTATTTCTAATGAACTTTGAGTTTCATCAGATGACAAATTTACAATTTCTTCAATTTCTTTTTTAATTTTGGTATGTATAATATCACGTGTATTCTAAATAATAAATTAGATAAAAAGTTAAATATTATATAAATTATTTAATTAAAAAGATATATACTTACTTGTGAACAAAAAGTTAAATTTTTAAATCTAGGATCTAAAAATGATGCAGTTATTCCATAATTATTTGGAATACTCCATCTTTTTTCAAGATCATCTAAAATAGTATTACAAATGTTTGAAATTGTAGTATTTGTAATAATAGTATTATTTGATTTTATATTTTTTAAATTACGTATAACTTCATCAATTATAGGAGCAGTAAGAGCTAATGTTGTATATTTTTCTCCTCCTAATAATCTTGTCGCTTGTTCAGCAGAAGCTAATAATTTTGTCAAATTTTGAATAGTTTTCCATTCTGCTGAAGTGGGTAAAAGTTGATCCATAATATTAAAATCATGAACATCACTTGATAAATGACTATTTTCTAAGTTATTGGCTAACCATTTAATTGGATTTTTTAATTCATAAAGTCGAACTAAAGCATTGTAAAATGAATTCCACCTTATATCTATAGGCTTGATAATTTCAACTGTTTCATTTTCTTGAATTTGATTACACATAACTTGTGCACGTCTTAATTGTTGTCTTCTTTTATCACTTCCCAAAAAAGTAATAAGATTTTTTACTTTTGTTATTAGAGGATCAATTATTTTCAATCCTTTATTAACTGATAATTGCAATGTATGAGCAGCACATGGGATCCAATCTTTTCCCAATCTTGTTACTGCAGATTTAACATTACTTCCATTATCTGTAACTATAATTATTATTTTATCTTCCAAATTCCAGTCATCAAGAACTTTTGATACATGACGAGAAATTTCAACACCAGTATGTGGATATGGTATTTCTCCAACATTTAAAACCATGTTACAAATCTCAAATTCTTTGTTAATCCAATGAGCAGTAATGCCCAAATATGAATCATGTGCTTTTGATGACCACAGATCAAAGGTTAAATGAATATAATCAATAGAATTAATTATTGTATCTTTGAGTTGTCTTTTCATATAATTATATGAAAGATCTATTAAATTTTTGATAGTATTAATATAAGGAATAGAAAATTGTGGATTGAGTGCATTACAATAATTTTTGAAACAATCACTTTCAACAATAGATAATAGTTGTCTTGTTCCTACTATAAATTTTACAAGATCTTGATTTAATAATTTTTGTTTTTTTAAACTAAGAGGTCTTGATAGAAGTTCAACAATAGATTGTTGTTTTGGTTGTTTTAGATTGTTGATTTCTTCTGGAGTTTTTGAAGATAGTGAAGCTTCAGTAATATGATGATCATCACGAAGATGTTTTGTATAATTAGTTGTAGAACCATGATGAGCATATTTGCGTATACAATCTTTTATTTGACAGATTGCATAAACAACATCTGTTTCTGTATCATGATCAGTTATGAAAAAATCCCAAACAAAACTAGATCTCAATGCTGCCACTGTTTTTGATTTTTTTGATTTTGATTTTTTTCCTTTAGAGGTTTTTAATAAAACAGATGCTTTTCTTTTTCTACGATTTTGAAGACGACTAGAATTACTTAAAATATTATTGCTACTGATTTCACCTTCATCACCTTTATCACCTTCATCACCTTCATTACCTTCATTATCTTCATTACCTTCATCACCTTCATCACCTTCATCATTAATTTCATAATTATTTAATTCTTCTATATTAATTGATTTTTCAAAAAAAGATTGAATTCCTTTCTTATTTGTATTGCCTTTTATTCTATTCATTGGGGTTTTTTTTCTTTGGATAATATTTTTACTTGATGAAGCAATAGGTGTTTCTTCTTCACTTAGAAAATTCATTAAATTCATTTCAAAAGATAAAAAATCATTTTCATTATTAGAATTATTTTCTAGAATCCAACCTTCTGTATTTTCCACATCTACATTTTCTTCATGTTCTACCACCTTTCCCTTTCCTTTTTCTACTCTTTTTTTATTACTATTTATTCTCTCTTCACTTTTCCCTTCTTCATCCTCTTCTTTATCCTCCTCTTCATCTTCTTCATCTATTTCTATAATTTTGACAATATCTCTTTTTCCTTTTTCTACTCTTTTTTTATTACTATTTATTCTCTCTTCACTTTCCCCTTCTTCATCCTCTTCTTTATCCTCCTCTTCATCTTCTTTATCCTCTTCATCATCTGTTTTTATAATTTTGACAATATTTCTTTTTCTTTTTTTCCCCATTTCTTTTTTTATTCTCCTTTCCTCAAGTTCTTTACTCTCTTCTCTTCTATCATTCTCTTCTCTTTTGTCATTTTCTTCTCTTCTTATACTCCTCTTCCCTCTTATACTCCCTTCTTCTAAGTGTCTGTGACCCTCCATAACTGTAATTTCGGCGATTTTACTCTTTCCTTTACTTCTCACTTCTTTTTCTATTCTCCTTTCCTCGAGTTCTTCACTCTCTTCTCTTCTAATACCCCCCCTTTTTTCTCCTGTCCCTTCTCTTAGACGTCCGTAACCTTCCGGGACCGTAATTGTCCCTTCTCTTAGACGTCTGTGACCTTTCGCGACCGTAATTAGAGCAGTTTCGGTAACATCGGCGATTTTGACAATTTCAGTTCTTTCCTCACCCCCCCTCCACCGTCTTCTTCACTCTCTTCACTACCCCCTTCGTTATTTTCGTGGTGTGGCCTTCTTTCCTTCTCCGCGTTGGTCCAATTCTCCCGAGGTTCGATTATTATCACCAGTTCGCTCATGTCGGAATCTACAAAAAAAAAAGATTATTGTTAATAATCTTATTTTAAAATTATAAAAATATTATAATTATAATATAATATTATAATTATAATAAAAATTATAATTATAATAAAAATATTATAATTATAATAAAAATTATAATTATAATAAAAATATTATAATTATAATATAATATTATAATTATATAATTATAATAAAAATATTATGATTATAATATTCTATTCGAATATTATAATATTATAATTATAATATAAGAATTATAATATTATAATTATTATATAATATTATAATTATATAATTATAATAAAAATATTATGATTATAATATTCTATTCGAATATTATAATATTATAATTATAATATAAGAATTATAATATTATAATTATTATATAATATTATAATTATATAATTATAATAAAAATATTATGATTATAATATTCTATTCGAATATTATAATATTATAATTATAATATAAGAATTATAATATTATAATTATTATATAATATTATAATTATATAATTATAATAAAAATATTATGATTATAATATTCTATTCGAATATTATAATATTATAATTATAATATAAGAATTATAATATTATAATTATTATATAATATTATAATTATATAATTATAATAAAAATATTATGATTATAATATTCTATTCGAATATTATAATATTATAATTATAATATAAGAATTATAATATTATAATTATTATATAATATTATAATTATATAATTATAATAAAAATATTATGATTATAATATTCTATTCGAATATTATAATATTATAATTATAATATAAGAATTATAATATTATAATTATTATATAATATTATAATTATATAATTATAATAAAAATATTATGATTATAATATTCTATTCGAATATTATAATATTATAATTATAATATAAGAATTATAATATTATAATTATTATATAATATTATAATTATATAATTATAATAAAAATATTATGATTATAATATTCTATTCGAATATTATAATATTATAATTATAATATAAGAATTATAATATTATAATTATTATATAATATTATAATTATATAATTATAATAAAAATATTATGATTATAATATTCTATTCGAATATTATAATATTATAATTATAATATAAGAATTATAATATTATAATTATTATATAATATTATAATTATATAATTATAATAAAAATATTATGATTATAATATTCTATTCGAATATTATAATATTATAATTATAATATAAGAATTATAATATTATAATTATTATATAATATTATAATTATATAATTATAATAAAAATATTATGATTATAATATTCTATTCGAATATTATAATATTATAATTATAATATAAGAATTATAATATTATAATTATTATATAATATTATAATTATATAATTATAATAAAAATATTATGATTATAATATTCTATTCGAATATTATAATATTATAATTATAATATAAGAATTATAATATTATAATTATTATATAATATTATAATTATATAATTATAATAAAAATATTATGATTATAATATTCTATTCGAATATTATAATATTATAATTATAATATAAGAATTATAATATTATAATTATTATATAATATTATAATTATATAATTATAATAAAAATATTATGATTATAATATTCTATTCGAATATTATAATATTATAATTATAATATAAGAATTATAATATTATAATTATTATATAATATTATAATTATATAATTATAATAAAAATATTATGATTATAATATTCTATTCGAATATTATAATATTATAATTATAATATAAGAATTATAATATTATAATTATTATATAATATTATAATTATATAATTATAATAAAAATATTATGATTATAATATTCTATTCGAATATTATAATATTATAATTATAATATCGCGATTATTACGGTTTCACGATTTTAATAATCGCCGATTAATCGCGAATATTCACGATTAATCACGATTTTAATAATCGCTGATTAATCGCGATTAATCGTCTATCAACATTTGTACTCGACTATATAGTTGATAGGCGATTAATCGCGATTTTGTATTCGCGATTCATAACACTACCTAAGAATACTTCCTATTCATTTTTTTTTCTATTAGAATACTTCCTATAAAAATTTATTCCTTTCTAATTCAATTTCCTTTCCGCTAGAAGGCATCAAACTGTCGCAGGTGTACTTTCATACTTCCCACTTACGGTTTTTTTAAGGAGTTTATAGTCCTTCCTGTTAGGTACAAGACTTTTAGTTTGGTTATTATTTTACTTTTAGAAGGCACCAGTTAGTTTTCAGTTAGAACTAACAAACTAATTATTTTTCTAAATCGTTATAACTCCGTTACTTTCATTAATAACTTTATTAATAATAATTACTTTTATTAATAACTTTATTTATTAATAACTTCCTTTATTAATAATAAATTCTTTTATTAATAAACTTAGAACTTCCTTTATTGCAGATTTCCTTTATAGATAACTTTCTTATAATTCATATTTCAGATACTTCCATCCTTTATTAAAGATATCATCTTTAATTCATTAGTACTTTCTTTATTAAATAATTTTAATAAACATTATGTCAAATAAATACAATAATAAATCACTTTAATTATTTTATTTAATATTTATTAATATTTTATTTAATTAACTTCCTTTTAAACTTAGAACTTTTTCAAGTTAAAAGCTGAGCTAAAAGCTACTGAAACTAAGTCGAATAAGTTCTCTTTTTATACTTTTTTAGATTACTGTGCCACTACTGTGTACTAATACTATTGGTTAATATATTTACCATATACCTGCCACCCAAATTCAAAATCCAAATACCGAAATCCCAAATGCCAAAATCCCAAATCCCAAATCCCAAATTCCAAATTATAATTAGTATTTTTTACCGAAATCCCAAATCCCAAATCCCAAATTCCAAATACTAGTAATTTGTGCATTTTGGTGTCCCAAATCCCAAATTATTTGGGATTTGGGCAACATGTATAGTTTACCATATAATTTACTAAATATAGAATATTCGTTATACTAATAATTAATACTAATTAATACTATGTAATAATAATTGATACTAAGTAATACTAATTAATAATAATTAATAATAATTATACAATATTTGTGTAATTATATCACGTGAACATGTGACTTGTGTTACTTATATTTTGTGTAACTAAACTAGTTCCTACCATTCCTAGATGGAACAAGTGATATTTATCCTGGGGAGGTACAATATTACTTCGAACATACTCTAACACTTCCAAAAGGACCCAAAACACATCTTCTAGCATATGTCAAATGGTATAAAAATGCGCCTTCCTCTAGTATACGATTTAAGCATAAATTTATGGAGCCTGAAGTATCCAATACTGAGTTGTGGAATGGAGAATACTATGAGGAAGGTCAAGATTCAATTATTGCAGTGCATAGAATATATGGTCGGGCTATTAAGATAAACTATCGGACGGGGATTAAGAATAAGAATAATTATGTTTCAATAATACCATTGAATCGAAGATTTAATGTTTAATTTTAATTTTATTTATTTATTAATTAATAATAAAGAGATTATCTAATACAATGAGCATATCAAACAATAACTAAACTTTAAAGTATATCTGATTTTATGCAAGAAAACTTGAATTTTAAATATATGCATCTGATAGATAAGCCAAAGGAAAAACCTGAATAAAATTTTTAATAAATCAAGTGTCCGATATATACCCGATATTACTATTTATTATCATGTACCCGATATTGAAGGTGATATCGGGTGCCTGAAATAATAATAATTAATATCGCTGTCATATCGGGTGCATTATAAAATTTACAAAAAAAAACCCTAGATATCGGGTGCCCGATATATATAAAAATATTATTCGCACTCGATAGGTACCTGATAGGTACCCGATATTCAAAAATATCGGGTACCCGATAGGTGCCCGATAGCTGCCTGATATTTGGATTTTGACCTGTGATAGATACTGATTCATAGTCAGTGATATAGATCTTAATATTAAGAAAAGTTGAAATTATCGAATTTGTTCATTTTCATTTTTTTTTTCTTTTTTCTTGATCAAAAAAAAAGTACGAAAGTACAAATATGTAAATTACTATAATTTATACATGAAAATTATTATAGTTTAAACTGGACCATAGGTCTTCCTGTAATAATTTTTGAAAGTATGAAAGTGCGAATTATTTTAGTTTAAACTAAACCACAGGTCTTCCTGTAATAATTTGCAAAAGTGCAAAAGTGCAAAAGTATGAAAGTGTAAAAGTGTGAAAGTGTGAAAGTGCGATAGTGCAATAATTTCTTTTTTTTTTCTGCAAGGAACTGGTCACCTTGCAATCATATTTTTTTTTTTTAATATTTTAATTATTAGAAAAAATATAATAATATATTATAATTATAATTATATAAATAAAAGTATTAAAAAAAATTTATTATTTAATAGATATTGGTAATATCGGTAATAGAATAAATAAATAAGAAAATTGCTAGATATTATCGCAGGTGATTGTCACCACTGGGAAAAGTTAGAGTTAGAGTTATAGATGATGGTGAAACTAAATCCATGAGTTGCACCAAATCTCACCAATCTCTAATCTCCAATCATCATTAGAGAAACTGGTGATTTGGTGAAACTGGTGAAATTGGTGTAACTGTTGGAACTGGTGAAACTGGTAATATTGGTGAAACAATATTTCACCAAGTTCCTTCGGCATATGATGCAATTAATTTAATTTCTGGATTGAAGTTTTTAAGTTTTTCGATTAGTAAAGGGTCACTGCATAAAGTTTAAAAGTTATGAGATGCACTTTCAATTTTGTTCCTTTGACAATCACTCTTTATTGTGTAACTTTAGAAAAATACTTTATAAATTACAAATCGGAGATAATTCACAATCGTTGCTACTTATAAAACTTTTTATTTTATCGCGGTTTTCAAATTAGTGCGATCATGTAAAAAAATCAGTTAATATAATTTATTTGTATTCGAATACCAATAAACAAATATCACATGATTAATGATCATTTTAACCAATAAAAATTTGTAATGTGACGAAACGACTGATCTCATGTGATCAATGATTATTTTTTAACCAATAAAAATTTGTCACGTAATTCGAAATCACGTGACTTCCGCTTGACAAAAATCAAATATCTATATTATTTCTTTATTAAACCCAATAACTTGATATAAAATAATACAATATCGAATCATATCTATTAAACAGTTATCTCTTGCCAAAAATATATTTATTATAATTATTATAATAAAATAAAATCAATAAAATCATATATGTAATAAAATAACTTGATTTCAAAGATTTATTTATTAAAAATATAACAAATATTATGTTAAAAATAAAAAAATATATATATTTGTAAATATAAAGGTTATAGAAAGCCTTTTTAATCAAATAAGTAAATGTATTTGCAAGGTAATCAATAGTAATCGTTTTTAGTCGTTTTGTAATCGGTTTTAGTCGTTTTGTAATCGGTTTTTAGTCATTTTGTAATCGGTATAAAGACTATATACAAAAGCATTAAAAAAAAGATCAAAATGCAATAAATAGATGTGCAGATGACTCATCTATCATTAATATTTGTTTAATCTGTAAATGATATGTAATACAAATACTTTTATATATATCATATGGTTTTGTATTCGGTATTCGATTTTTATAAAAATCGATTTACATCACATGATCGCACTAATTTGAAAACCGCGATAATAAGTAAATGTTGAAAACGTAACTAATAATAAAAAATGCTGAGAACGTAAAATATCAATACAAAAAATTTCAGACCAAGAACTTTAAAATTGACGGAATAATAGATGCTTAAACTCAAACGTTTAATATTTTAAAACGTTTGAGTTTAAGCATCTATTATTCCGTCAATTTTAAAGTTCTTGGTCTGAAATTTTTTGTATTGATATTTTACATTCTCAGCATTTTTTATTATTAGTTACGTTTTCAACATTTACTTATTAAAATAAAAAGTTTTATAAGTAGCAACGATTGTGAATTATTTCTAATTTTATTTTTTTATATTGTTATAAAATAAATAATAAATATTATATCACATAACATTAACAGTTAAAATATGTAACACTATATTACATAACGTTGCAAAATGATTATCTAAATTAATTACTTTAATTATAAGTCATAATTTTATTTGCTAAATTTTTGATATCTCATAAAACTTTGTATAGAGTTAATATAAAAAACATTTGCATAGAATTAATCAAAATCTTGTAGATCTTTTATCACATATATATAGATTGTTTGGGTCCTATTATTTTATTATTTATATTTTCTATAAATCAAAATTTTTATAAACTATTAGTGAAACTGTTTCTCCAGTTTCATCACTAATTTTACCACATTTCACCAATATCATCAGTTTCACCATTATTATATATATCACCAATATTATTTTTTTTACCAGGTGCATAAATTATCTTCAAGTTGCACCTTTGGTGCACTAGTTACACCAGTGTCATTGGTGAAATTAGGTAGTTTCACCATCATCTCTAGTTAGAGTTAATCAAGGAATTATGAAATTTTACCTAGTGGTAACAATCACCTGCGGTAATATTTAGCAATACTCAATAAATAATATTGATAATAGAATAAGTTATAATTTACTAATTAAATAACAAAAATTGAAATTCTATTGTAATTCATAATAAAATTATTCAGCTTGATTAGATTAGGTATTTATTATACCTATTAGGGTTGTAACTTGATTAGGTGTTGAATATTATATATCATATACTTTAGCATTAGAAATAAATTGTTATATACTCAAGTTGTACCTAATATTGAATATTATAAAATAAATTATTAAATACTGTAGCACTTTATACTAAAATACTTGTTTCTCAATAAATATTATAAAATTTTTTAGATGAGAATTAAAAGAATTAATTAATGATTCTGTTATCGATAGCTCTATTACTATTAATATAATTGAAGTTGTGTTTAGTTCACAACTTCACGCTGCTGTAAATTCCAAAAACAAAGCAAATTGAATTAAATAAACTTAAAATCTTTTTTGTGACAGCAATAAAAATACATATTAATATATTATTAGACAGTAAACAAAAAAAAGAAGTGTTGTCTCAAGTAAAATAATTGAACTATATAACTAGAGATGTTTCTTTTGAAGCCAAATTTGGATGTAATTATAGCTTAAATCATTTTAATTATGTATAAAATAATAATAATAATAGTAATAATAATAATAATAGTAATAATAATAATAATAATAAATAATAATAGTAATAATAATAGTAATAGTAATATTAATAATAATAATAATAATATGTAATTAATAATATATTTTAAATATATTTTTATTAAATAATTATGACAATATAATATTATTTGATATGGGAGATTTTCCAAACTCTTTCCGTAACCACCATCCAAAAAAATGTTCATAAATTATTTTATATAATTTATTAAAAAGTTTTACCACTGTCATTAATCCACTTTTATAATCTTTCCTCATAATTTCATTTATTTCGTTCTGCTTAACATGTAATAGAGTTAGTTATATTAAAAACTTTAACTTCAAACGAAAAACTGAACTATGCGGTTCGATGTTTTGAAACAAGTGACTTTCTTTTGCTAGCGTTAATATTACATGGACTTACTTTATTTTTTCCTGTTGTATCTCTTCTTTTGTTATTTTGAACGGGCCAGATATGCATTATTGGGCGGAGGCTTGTTAGACATCTGTAGAGTCGTTGGTTAAATTTTACGTTAAAGGTCTTATCGAAAAATATGAATTCTCTTGCCAGGAGGAAACCATAAAATCTTCCGGGGGGGTCCAGTCAGTTGTCCGATGGGCTGAGGTATAATTTAAGGGGTACGTGTAACACCTGCATGAGTGTTATTCTGGATAAGGAAAAACATATGCAGGGACCTGTTTAAATTAGACATAACGGGAGTTGTACGATGGGCTGAAGGTTTTTGTGTAAATAAGGAGTTTTTTTTTTGCATCGAGCTTGTATTAAAGAAGGTATGGGCATGTGAGAATCTTCAAAGTTACACATACAAAGGCGTAAAAACCTGAATCTAGTGACAGCTTTTACGGTGTATATCACGTGATTAAAAACCTGGTCGGTTAACAGGTTCGGATAATTTGAGTCACGAGGAATGTTACGAATGTTTTTATTCCAGTTTGATTGTCTTGATGTGTTAGGAATCAGGGAGGAACCAAGGTGTAGGAGTTGAAAAGCGGATTGGTTTTGAGAGGGTTAGTAGTTGAGGGGTTTGGGTTGGTTGAAGTGTTAGAGGATCAGTTGTCGGTCGGGTTGTGAAAGTGGCTTTATAGTTTCAATAGTATTTTTACATAGTTTTTGCCTTGTATCCAAAATCTTGATTAGATAGGGCCGAGGAACTGGCCTGGTATGGGAACACTAGCTATGTTTAGATACTATAATTCCAAGAGTTTTATTTGAAGACATAAATTGATTAAAAATCAGGGTGTTGGTTGAATTGGTACATAAAGGGTTCACAGGTTATTTTATATAACAGTTTTTTCTGTATCGTTTGGGTACAGTTCTTGGGTTAGGTTTTTTGTGGAGTGTTTCATTAAAGTTTTATCTGATACCTTATTGATTGAGTCAATCCTTAAGTGTCGGATGGAGCCATGGACATCAGTTGCAGGGGCTTAACAATCCAGGCAACGATGGGCCGAACGGTGGGGTACATCTTAATTGAATGTGTTTCTAGTTAGTAATAATAGGCGTTAGTATTTGCGTTTCTCGTTATCGTAAGTTAGTCTAAATATATTATAGATTAGTAACTTAGGTGTAATTCTAATTTGTATTGTTTAGCATTATGTAAGAGGTTAAAATTCGTATAATAAAGTTTATTATTGCATGGCTCCGTTGAAAAAAAAAAAAAAAAAAATATAATATTATTTGATATTTTTAATATTTAATTATTTCTTGATATTTTTAATATTTTAATATTATTTTGATTATCATTTCGAAAATTTAAATAAAAATTTTTCAAATAAATATTTAACAAATTTTTAATCCCATAATATTTTTATATTTTATTAATTGTATATATAAATAGATTTGAAAACCTATATTATTAACGGTTAATGGAAAAGGGTATATAGTTTGGGCAACTTATCGTCCGGTTCCTGTGATGCTTCATCAGTTGTTTAGTTGGGTAAACCTTACAGAGCATAATCGACATGAGTAGTTCATTTACAAACTCTGGTGGAATTTCAGTAATGGCTTGGTACCAACCTCACTAATCTAATCTAACCTGATTACCAAGCTTAGTGATCTAGAGCCTGAAGAACTCTGTAAACAAAACCTTCTTTTGATTTTTGTTAAGGATGGAATATACTATATGTTAATCAAATATGCTTGTATAATTTCATAATTTTAATTTTATCAAAATATTATTTCAAAAATTATCATATTAATATCTTTTTGATATCATATATTTTGAATTTTAAAATATCGTAAAAATATCGTTGCAAAATAAAATTAATATTTTATAATTTTAATTTTATTAAAATATTGTGAAAATATATTATTTTAAAAAGAAAAATTATTATATTAATAT
>PQFF01000277.1:146849-163059 GCA_003547095.1 Diversispora epigaea | reverse complement strand
ATCGATTTTAGAATAATAGTTCCTATACTCATTTTAATCTTTGAGATTTGGAGATTTTTTGAGAACTGTTTGATATCAAATTAATAATGCCAATTTTTTGGAAATGGGTGATCAACATGGTGAATTGTCACTTAATAAAATTTCAATTGTAAATAAAATTTTATACAGAATAGTTACAACAAAAGTGATCATAGGGTTGATTGTCCTTCCCAAGGAGAACAGGTATACCAAATTTCATAACAATTGGATCAGTGGTTATGGAGAAATTAACTCTTGAAAATTGAAATTTTATTAATAAAATATTTTTTTTATTTATTTTATTAGTAAAATTTCAATTTTCAAGAGTTAATTTCTCCATAACCACTGATCCAATTGTTATGAAATTTGGTATACCTGTTCTCCTTGGGAAGGACAATCAACCCTATGATCACTTTTGTTGTAACTATTCTGTATAAAATTTTATTTACAATTGAAATTTTATTAAGTGACAATTCACCATGTTGATCACCCATTTCCAAAAAATTGGCATTATTAATTTGATATCAAACAGTTCTCAAAAAATTTTCAAATCTCAAAGATTAAAATGAGTATAGGAACTATTATTCTAAAATCGATAGTTTGTGACACAGAATTTTTTAAAGACAAAATTTTAGGTGTTGCAGTACATTCGTGAGCCACTGTATAGCAACGATATTATCCCTTAAACCGTCCGTTTTAGCGGATAAATTTGGACGCTAAAATGATTAAAACTAAATCCGACTTAGAAAAGAATTTTTTTATTAAAAACTTCATTTTTTATGGCTAAGGTAATTCTTAGAACCTAATTCACATACAATAATTCTCAGCCATAGTGTTACATCAGAAACCATAAGTTATTTCACATGATCCAAATTTACCTATGAACGTAGAGCCTGAGTCACACAACATAATTTTCAGCCGCAATGTTGTATTTGATATTACCTGAGAAGCCACAAGCAATGGAACATAATCAAAATTAAAGTGATGCACGTTACGAACCTTTTTTTTTTTGACTTTTATTACTTAATAAATCAACGTAAAAACTAATGTTCCGATAATAAAATTATTTATTATTTTATTTTATTTATTTAAATTTTATTAATTTATTGCAAATATGTGTAATGACAAAAGCATAGTTAAATGGCCTGAATTAAAAAAAATTATTTTATTAAACTTCACAAAATGTTATTTAATTGCAACGATGCAAAAATAAAAGAAAAAAATTTTTTTTCACAGTTATTTGTTATCAAAAATCATGTAAATACAATTAAAGTCTTGTTTATTTATTGGTATGGAATTGTAAAAAACAATTCCGAATATTGTTACAACACAGAGGCATGTTACACACTGCACACCAAAAATGGCTTCGATGTGATGAATTGCGATCTATTTCTATTTCTTTTTTATTTGCCAACCATGTGCACCATCTGCGTGCTTCGCGTTTTTCTCTCCACTCTACAAGGTGGTTCCCAGGAACCAATCGTTGATCCGAGAGTTCAAAATGTTTCGTTATTTTCTGCCATTTCGCATCTTTAACCAAACTATTCCTCAGTTGAATTTCACCAGTATCATTTGCAAAATTAACAAGATCCCAGACAAGCTCATAACGGAACTCTTTCTGCTCTTTCGTTGATCCTGCAGTTTGAATGATCCGATATGCGTTGATAATTGCAGTGTCCAACAGCCAAAAAAAAATAGGCATCCAATTTCGCTGTGCCACTTTCTGCGTATTGTAATATGAACGTAATTGATCTGCGATATCGACGCCGTTCATGTGGTGGTTGTAGTCGTCGATTATTTTAGGAATTTTTAATTTTTTTTTTGATTCAGATCCAAAAACTGCACGCACCTTTAATGCATTAGTGCTAGTTTCCCTTGGTCGTCGCCTTTCCCGTTCTACCTCCCATTCTTCGCCGACAAGTCCGTGGATTGTGGATAACATTGTAACTGGCCCATTATCTTGCCAGAAAACAGCTAACACACCATCCACCACAACTCCAGAACGAACGTCCCAATTGAGTTTAATACTTTTATCTAGTTTTAATTCTTTGGGAAAACCTGATGAAGTTTTCCGGACGGTTCCACAAGCACCAATTCCATTCTGCCGAAGATGTCGAAAAAGAGGAATACTAGTAAAATAGTTGTCCATATATATATTGTATGGGAGTTGTTGGTATGGAAGTTGCTCAACAAGATGATAAACCTGACATCCGACTTGACTAAGGCCACCTACTTTTGTTATGTTACATGAAATAATACGTGAAGTTGGTAAAAAAGTAAAAGTGTATCCGGAATCGCAAAGCGACAAAATTTTGAAGCCTTCGGGGGTTGGTTTGTTTTTAATTCGAATGGTGTGGGTGCTTCTTCCTGAAAATCGAATCACCATTTCATCTACAGAGACATTTGAGCTTGGTATATAAAGTTGTTTCGAGATGTCCCGGATGTGTGAAAGCAACAGCTCCAATTTATCGAAGTAATTTTTAATTGTTGCAATAGGAGAAGAAATGTGCAAGTACCTCTTGATTTGTTCGAAACGTTTCAAAGACATTTGTCTTGATATATGATGAATAGGGAGCTTTCCATTTTCGCTCCAGTACTGGTCAAGAGACGGTAACTTAAAAAGTCCTTGGTAGATGACCAAGGCAATCCAAATAATGAGTTCCTTGCGAGTAAGACCCATCCAACGTCTACCAGTTGCACCGGCACCTTTTGACAATGCGTAAAGATTTGTATTTTCAACAATAGTGTCTAATATTGTTGTTGTAAAAAAAAGAAAAAAAAAATCAATCGGCTTAGAGACAGCAACATCAAGATATGTCGGCAGCCGAACGGACGCCCGATGTAGTTGTCTTAGATGAACAAACAGTTCAAAATTGGAAGGAGGTGGTGGTAAGTCTTGCTGTATATTTCTTGCTGGTTTACATTTCCTTTTGCGGGCTCTTGTTTCTACTTCAATAATTTCATCCTCTTCTTCTTCTTTATTGTCAGATTCTGGATTTTCTAAAAAGTGCTGGCGAGGCGTCAAAAGCGGTACATATTCCTCTTTGTCAGAACCTGTTTCGGAAATTTCGTGGGAAAAAGAACCTGAAGAACTTGTAGCCAACGTGGACATGCAGATTTATTATTAATATTTTATTTAATATTTTTTTAGTAATTTTTTTTATTAACTAAAAATATTAAAATATTAATATTAAAAAAGATTATCAAGTTACACGAGATGATCTTTTTGATCTACAAGTGCAAATCACAATCATTATTACACAAATTTCCATACACGTGAGACGAAGTTATGGATGATCGCTCTTTCGTTTTAGCTTAATAAAAGGGGGTAGCTTAGGAAAATCAGATGCAATTATGCAAAAATAGGGCAAAAAAAATTTTAGCGTTCAAATTTGAACGCTGGACGGTCTAAGGGATAATGATATCCTTATAATATCGTCATGATATAATTGTCATACATCAGGAATTAAATATAAACGTTCTAGTGCGTCCAAAATACACCAATCTATAGCGTCCTACGAACACCACCTACGTTTATATAGCGTATTAAATATGCTGTTCTAGTGCGTTCTCTGAACGCTTCATATATATAACGTACTAGAACGCATCGTTCTAGTGCGTTCTCCGAACATTTCGTATATATAGTGTACTAGAACATACCGTTCTAGTGCGTTCTCTGAACGTTTCGTATATATAGCGTATTAGAATGCACCGTTTTAGTGCGTTCTCCAGATGTTTCGTATATATAGCATCCTAGAACGCCTCTATATAATTCCGGATGTATTTTAAATAGTTATATCGCAGGGATATTTTTGTGATGTAATATTAATATCTTTTTGATATCGAAATCATATTTTTAAAAAACAACAATTTCAGCAAAGTTAATATAATTACTGATGTACTTGATAATTGATTTGAGGTTAATTCTTCACCAAGTATATTAAAAATTGATCTATTTCTACTATTTCTATTTCTATCTGAAGATGTATTATCTTCATATAATACAGAAACTAATGATTTTTTTTTTACCATTTTTCTTTCTTTTTTTCCTAAATCAATATTATTTTTTCTAAATTATTTTTGAAATTTTTTAAAAAATAAAAAAAATATTCTAAAAATATTTAAAAAATTAATATATAATAAAATTAGAAAAAAATTAATAAGATTTCTAAATTTGATGTAAGAATAGTGTAAGAATAGTGTAAGAATCGTATAAAAATAATGTAAGAATAATAAGAATAATAAAATTTGCAAATAAAAGTGTCTTTTTTTTGCTCTTACTTTAATTTATTACTTTCTCAATTACTCTCTAAAACATTCAATTTTTTTTCAAAATATACTTGATTACATTTTTTTCTATTTTTTGCTATACTTTTTTTATACTTTTTTCATTTTGCTTTTTTTAATATACTTTTATATATTTTTTTCATTCTATTTCTTCGCACTTTCTCTTTTCTCTTTTTTTTTTTATTCTTCTTTCTCTTTTTTCCTTTTTTTATTCTTCATTCTATTATTTCTTATTTTTTTTTTTTTCTTTCTATTATTTTTTATTCTTTCTTTCTTCATTCTATTATTTCTTATTTTTTTTTTTTTCTTTCTATTATTTTTTATTCTTTCTTTCTTCATTCTATTATTTCTTATTTTTTTTTTTTTCTTTCTATTATTTTTTATTCTTTCTTTCTTCATTCTATTATTTCTTATTTTTTTTTTTTTCTTTCTATTATTTTTTATTCTTTCTTTCTTCATTCTATTATTTCTTATTTTTTTTTTTTTCTTTCTATTATTTTTTATTCTTTCTTTCTTCATTCTATTATTTCTTATTTTTTTTTTTTTCTTTCTATTATTTTTTATTCTTTCTTTCTTCATTCTATTATTTCTTATTTTTTTTTTTTTCTTTCTATTATTTTTTATTCTTTCTTTCTTCATTCTATTATTTCTTATTTTTTTTTTTTTCTTTCTATTATTTTTTATTTTTTCTTTCTTCATTCTATTATTTCTTATTTTTTTTTCTTTCCACTTATTTTTTCTTATAATGTCTCAAGAATCGCGAACACTGCAAATTTATATAAAAAGATGTGTTAAGTATTCTTTTTTACAAAATGAACTTTCTTCTAAAACTTCTAAAAAAAGTATTGATATCTCTTTTTTTAAAAAAAAATACAATATTCGTCTACTATGATTATATAAGGAACAGACTTTTGCTCCTCAAACTGTACACTTTTTGAAAGAACTTGAAAGTACAATTCCAAAGACAATAGACAAATTAAAAATTGGTAAATACTTATATATCTACATTGTTTCCGAAATAAGCTCTGTTTTATAAAATATGCTTTCAGATTTTATTTCATTTTCAGAAAATCGAAAATTAAAAGAGGAAATTGCCAAACTTAAAAGGTAAAACTTTCAAATGAAAATTGATTTTGAAAAAAAATTAGAAAAAAGCCAAGAAAATATAAATCAAATGAAAGAAGAAATAGATTTTCTTGCAAATATAAATTAACAATTCAGTGCTGAAAATGATCAGCTTATAAAAAATCTTGATTTATTTCGAAAATATTGAATTTTGGAATTTATTTCGGTAAGATTCAGTCCAAATGATTCTGATACTGAATTTAAAATAATTTCTTTAAAATGTCTAAAGAGACGAAAATTAAAATCTAAAAAAATCGCCAGAACAAATAAAGGAAAAAGAGTATTTGGCAATAATTTAAAAGAAGAAGATACTAAATCAGATAATGAAAAGAATGAAAAAGGCACCAAGATTAGTAATTCAGTTAGTATTCAAAATGTAGTTTTAAGTAATTTCTTATTATTATTTTTTTATTTTTTACAGAATGAAATAAAAACAATCATAAAAACAATTAATTCTGAATTTAGTTTTAACTACAACAAAATATTTACTAGTGCGAATAATTGCGAAATTCATCGTAAATTAATATCAAAATTACAAAAATCATTAGCACTGAAATTTAGACTTTCAGTTACGCAATTAATGAAATAGCTTAATAGTATACATCAGTAAATTTTTTTAAACGTAAGCTTTCGAAATCTTTCACTCCGATAACCTTCAAATACCTCCAACAAAAATGTAATATTTACGAAAGTTATTGGTACCGAAAACCTTCATTTTTATTAATAAAACGTAATACTGCAGAGGTTATTGATATCGATAACTTTCAATAACCTTCACTTTATCATAATAAACATAATATTTGCGAAGGTTATTGGTTCGATAACCTTCAATAACTTTTGAAAACGAAATTATTACAATAACCTCTGATATAAAAAATTTCCTGATGCTAATACTTATTTTTTCTCTTTCTTTTTTTTAAATATTATATACAAAAAATTATATCATTTTATTTATTACTAATTTATTATTAATTTATTATTGATTTATTACTAATATTTATTTTTTTCTTTTTCAATTTATTATTGAAATAATACTAATACTTATTTTTTCTCTCTTTTTTTTAATATTATATACAAAAAATTATATTTTTTTATTTATTACTGATTTATTATTGATTTATTAATGATTTTATTTTTTTCTCTTTCAATTTATTATCAAAATATTATTAATATTTATTTTTTTCTCTTTTTTTTAATATTATATACAAAAAATTATATTCTTTTATTTATTACTGATTTACACTAGTCGAAATGAGGCAAATCGGCAATATCAAAATTCAGCCGACTTTCGGCTAATTGCCAAAAAAAATCAGCCTAAATTCGGCCATTAATAAATTTTAGCCAAAATTCAGAAATTCTGAATTTTGATCGAAACTTAAAAATCAACTTTAAGTTAAGTTTCAACCAAAATTTGGAATTTCCGAATTCGTGCTGAAATTTGGTACAATATTTTGATATGCTGTTTTGTTGTCGAAATGAACATTTCGGAAATATAAAATTTCGGAATAATTCTGCCTAAATTCAGCTTATCCATTTCGAAAATATAATATTTCGGCTTATTAATAAAATTCGGCAAAAATTCAGAATTTATTAAAAGAATTCTTGTTTCTTGCTGATTATTAGACATTTAGAAATTATATATAAAATAAGCATATTTCATTCACAATATTGTAAGCGAAATAAGGCAAATCGGCAATATCAAAATTCGGTTAACTTTCGGCTGATTATTAAAAAAAAATCAGCTTTTAGAAATTTCAGGAAATTCTGAAGAGATTTTTAAGTTTCGACCAAAATTCAGAATTTCCAAATTCGTGCTAAAATTTAATAAAGCATTTTGATGCTGTTTTACTGCCAAAATGTCAATTTCGGAAATATACTCTTTTCGCAAAAATTTATCTTAAATTCGATCGTTGTTACTTTTTTTTTATATATATATTATCTTTATTTTATTATTATTATTCTTTTTTTTATTTATTATTTATTTATTTATCCATTATTTATTGTTAACTTTATTCTTTTTATTTATTTATTTATTATTTATCATCAACCTTACTCTTATTTTCATCCTTGTATTTCTTATTTCTTATTTTCTTTATTGCTTTTCTTTTACTTTCTTATTATCTTATTAATTTTCGCGATACGATCGTCACGTGTCACGTGCGATGATGATCGACGAATCAATTAATGGCTGTGTCGATCACGTGATTTCCGCGCCCACTTGTTCTAGAGAACAACAACCACTTATCCTAGAGAACAACCATTTGTTTTAGACAACAACCACTTGTTCTAGATGACAACTACTATCAATGGCATGCTATCTTGAATACTTTTATTGAATTTTAGTGGCTCTGTAGCAATAGATAGATTATAATCAAGTTTCTTCATGTATTTATTCTTATATTAATTAATAGATTTTTTATATAACTGTAGTAGATAATTAGAAAAGGTATAAAAGGATCTTAATTTTGTTGATGGTTCAAAAGGTCCAGAGGTCCAGAGTAAGAAACTATTGAGAAACACTCGAAATAATTATTAATAGCCATTAGAAATAATAGGAATATTACAATCATTAGATAATTCTTATACCCTTTTATTAAAATTATAAGATAATTTTATTAAATAAAGAAAAGGATTTTAATTCCCATACATATTTCATTTTGATCTTAAATGAATTTATCTATTATTTTCTAAATAAACCAACTGTCTTTTTAATAAAATAAAATATTTGATTGTAGTCCCACTCCTAAAAATATATAAAATTAGTAATTTCTATAAAATTAATTATCAAATTCATTTCTCCCGCCTAATCTTTTGTATAACTGTTAATTTTGAGATTATATAATTTAATCAGATTATCTACAAACCCCTGCAAAATCTTGTGATCTTGCAATTCCCTTTGAAAACTTAATACTCACCCTTATTTTCTCTCTTTTCCTATAATATTTTAAATCTATCCACATTATCTCACTTACCCTTGATCACTACCAGCTAAACCATAGTACTTTTTCTTATTAAAATACTATTGCTCTCCCAAAAGGTAGTATCANGAGTAAGAAACTATTGAGAAACACTCGAAATAATTATTAATAGCCATTAGAAATAATAGGAATATTACAATCATTAGATAATTCTTATACCCTTTTATTAAAATTATAAGATAATTTTATTAAATAAAGAAAAGGATTTTAATTCCCATACATATTTCATTTTGATCTTAAATGAATTTATCTATTATTTTCTAAATAAACCAACTGTCTTTTTAATAAAATAAAATATTTGATTGTAGTCCCACTCCTAAAAATATATAAAATTAGTAATTTCTATAAAATTAATTATCAAATTCATTTCTCCCGCCTAATCTTTTGTATAACTGTTAATTTTGAGATTATATAATTTAATCAGATTATCTACAAACCCCTGCAAAATCTTGTGATCTTGCAATTCCCTTTGAAAACTTAATACTCACCCTTATTTTCTCTCTTTTCCTATAATATTTTAAATCTATCCACATTATCTCACTTACCCTTGATCACTACCAGCTAAACCATAGTACTTTTTTCTTATTAAAATACATCAGTAAATTTTTTTAAACGTAAGCCTTCAAAGTCCTTCACTCCGATAACCTTCGAATACCTCCAACATAAACGTAATATTTACGAAGGTTATTGGTACCGAAAACCTTTATTTTTATTAATAAAACGTAATACTTCGAAGGTTATTGATATCGATAACCTTCAATAACCTTCACTTTATCATAATAAACGTAATATTTGCGAAGGTTATTGGTCCAATAACCTTCAATAACCTTTGAAAACGAAATTATTACAATAACCTCCGACATAAAAAATTTCCTGATGTACTATTGCTCTCCCAAAAGGTAGTATCATCGTTAATAAATTTTAGCCAAAATTCGGAAATTCAGATTTTAGTTTTAACCAAAATTTGGAATTTCCGAATTCGTGCTGAAATTTAATAAAATATTTTAATGCTATTTTACTATCGAAATGTCAATTTCGGAAATATACTCTTTTCGCAAAAATTTATCTTAAATTCGATCATTAATAAATTTTAACCAAAATTCGGAAATTCAGATTTTAGTTTTAACCAAAATTCAAAATTTATACTGTCGAAATGTCAATTTCGGAAATATACTCTTTTCGCAAAAATTTATCTTAAATTCGATCATTAATAAATTTTAGCCAAAATTTAGAAAATTTAAAAAAATGTTTATCATTTCAGAAGAAAAATTACTGAATTCAGATGATTTTAATGCAAAATTTCTAATTTATCATTTATTTCTGATTTATTATGTATTTATGGAAATTTTAATAAAATTACATAATTCTAATCATTTCAGAATAAAATAAGAAAGATAATTTTTAGTGTAAATTATATTTTCTATTTATTGGATTTACTGCCAAATACTCTTTAGCATTTTTACAATCTGAAATTTTATACTTAACTGGCACAAATCGTCCAAGAATATGATGGACTGGAATAATACAATCTCGACTTTTAGAATAAAATTCAGTATTCTACAATTCGACATTACACATTTGTTCTTGATTTATGTCGAAATAGAACCAATTCTTGATTTTTTTGTACCAACGAACATATGCCAGATAATGATTTTCTATATTTATTCTATTTGTACTTATTTCATGAATAAAAAAGAACTGAATTTGACCTGGATAAATATCAATACTATCATCTTCAGATGCAAATTTAGCTAGAATATATGAGCTTTTTTGATGTCTAGGTGAAAATGTCGAACTAAATATTTCGGAACCAATTCGGCAGCGACAATATTTGTTTATTCTTAATGGAATTATTATTGAATTTAAAGAATCAGTTTCAAATGGCTTCTGAAATTTCAAGTTTTCATATGTATCATTATAATAAGCAACTATTAGATCTAAAATTTCATCTGCCGAAAGTGGAATATTTTCTGAAAATGGTTTCAACATTTCACCCGGAAATGGTTCTTTTTCAGAAATAGTTAATTCTTGAATTGTTCTCGAATACATCCAGAATCTTCTCATTTCATCATAACCAAATTAATCCATTTCTGAAAGAGATCCGACAGATTGATAAATATTAAGAATTTCTAGGCCTTTTGAATTATTTTCAGTATATATCATCTCATTTATTCTATTGTCATTGATTAATCGACGTATTAACTCTGATTCGATTTGCCGATGATTATTGGGTAGTGAACTTAATAAACAAAAAATCAGAAAAAAATCAGAAAATAATCAGAAAATAATAATCAAAAAACAATCAAAGTATATTAATTTACTAAGTATTCCATTTATTCTTTCAAATGAAAAGCACCAAAAAGCATATAATAGACCAAAATCGTGCGAACATGCACTTAAATGAAGTGATAAGTGAAGATTTGACCATCATAAATGTCTGATAAAATTTCATCAGAGTTTGTTTGATTTAACCAATGTCGAAGGAAATTTTTGAAATTCAGACGATTATAAAATGTCATCAATTGTTGTCGAATTCCGGCAAATAGATAAACTAACTTGAATTTTAACTTAAATCTATCCATTGTTAAAACTTGTTCAGATAATATTGTTTGGCATTGGCGATTTCGTTTAGTTGCTGAATTTGGAAATTCGACGTGCCGACATTTCATGACAGAATTGGTATCATTTTCTTTATAATCTTCCACTTCTTGCTTATTATAAAGCTTATGGCATTTCGGACATGTAGGAAAAGAGTAAAAATCATCTCTTAATCCAAGTTCTTTTTTTGTTATATATATTAAATTAGGAAAAGTGTCAAATTCAGAATTGCTAATTTCTGATAACAATAATTTAATGAACTTTATTAACGATTCTGTGGCAGTTTCAGGTAAGTTAAATTTTATCCGAAAGCTCATTATCTATAATAGAATCCATAGATATGAATTATTATTTGTCGATTTTGGATCAATCGGCTCATCAGGATCATAATTTGGTGATGAATAATCTTCAAAAATATTAGAAAATTCATCAGCCGATTCTTCTTCACTTTCAATACTTATTTCTTTCATTTCTTCCATTTCATCTTCAGAAGAAATATTTAAAACTTCATCATCAACGGTTATATTAGAAATTTCAACTGAAATTGGTTGATTTATATGTCTTTTTGAACGTATTCTAGACAAGAAGGTAAGATTTGGGATATCATCCTTTTCTATTTCTAGTAAATTAACATCTTGCGTAAGTGTAGTTGATTTTGNTAATTTAATGAACTTTATTAACGATTCTGTGGTAGTTTCAGGTAAGTTGAATTTTATCCGAAAGCTCATTATCCATAATAGAATCCATAGATATGAATTATTATTTGTCGATTTTGGATCAATCGGCTCATCAGGATCATAATTTGGTGATGAATAATCTTCAAAAATATTAGAAAATTCATCAGCCGATTCTTCTTCACTTTCAATACTTATTTCTTTCATTTCTTCCATTTCATCTTCAGAAGAAATATTTAAAACTTCATCATCAACGGTTATATTAGAAATTTCAACTGAAATTGGTTGATTTATATGTCTTTTTGAACGTATTCTAGACAAGAAGGTAAGATTTGGGATATCATCCTTTTCTATTTCTAGTAAATTAACATCTTGCGTAAGTGTAGTTGATTTTGATGATGAAGATTCATTAATTCGTTCACTTTCTTCGATTTCTTGCCGATTTTGGAAAGATTCTATTGAAATTTCTGATGACTCGTTAGACAAATCATGAATCACCTTTGTGCGAGGATCTATTAATCTTCCATTACATTTCGGACAATTATATAAAACTAATCTACTACTACTTGATGGTTGATTTGAGGTTGATTCTTCACCAAGTATATTAGAAATTGATCTATTTCTACATCAGTAAATTTTTTTAAACGTAAGCCTTCGAAGTCCTTCACTCCGATAACCTTCGAATACCTCCAACATAAATGTAATATTTACGAAGGTTATTAGTACCGAAAACCTTCATTTTTATTAATAAAACGTAATACTCCGGAGGTTATTGATATCGATAACCTTCAATAACCTTCACTTTATCATAATAAACGTAATATTTGCAAAGGTTATTGGTCCGATAACCTTCAATAACCTTTGAAAACGAAATTATTACAATAACCTCAGACATAAAAAATTTCCTGATGTACTATTTCTATTTCTATCTGAAGATGTATCATCTTCATATAATACAAAAGCTAATGATCCTTTTTTTACCATTTTTTCCTAAATTAATATTATTTTTTCTAAATTATTTTTGAAATTTTTTAAAAAATAAAAAGAAATATTCTAAAAATATTTTAAAAATATTCAAAAAATCAATATATAATAAAATCAGAAAGAAATCAATAAGATTTCTGAATCTGAAATTATTTTGATGTAAGAATAGCGTAAGAATAGTGTAAGAATAATGTAAAAATAGCGTAAGAATAATAAAATTTACAAATAAAAATATCTTTTTTTCGCTCTTACTTTAATTCATTACTTTCCCAATTACTTTCTAAAACATCCAATTACTTTCTGAAATATACTTGATTACATTTTTTTCTATTTTTTGCTATACTTTTTTTATACTTTTTCATTCTGTTTTTTTCTTCTACTTTTTATATATTTTTATATACTTTTTTCATTTTATTTTTTCGCGCTTTCTCTTTTCTCTTTTTTTTTCATTCTTCTTTCTCTTTTCTTCTTTTTTTTCATTCTTCTTTCTATTATTTCTTATTTTTTCTTTCTTCTTTCTATTATTTTTTCTTTCTTCTTTCTATTATTTCTTATTTTTTCTTTCTTCTTTCTATTATTTCTTATTTTTCTTTTTTTTCACTTATTTTTTCTTATAATGTCTTAAGAATCGCGAACATCGTGAATTCATATAAAAAGACGTGTTAGGCTTTCTTCTTTGCAAAATGAATCTTCTTCTGCTTATAATGAGCCAGAATCTTCCAAAACTTCTAAAAAAAGTGTTGATATCTCTTCTTTAAAAGAAAAATACAATATTCGTCTACTACGATCATATAAGGAACAGACTTCTGCTCCTCAAACTGTACACTTTTCGAAAGAACTTGAAAGTACAATTCCAGAGACAGTAGATGAATTAAAAACTGGTAAATACTTGTATATATTCTATTTGCTGCATTGTTTCCGAAATGAGCTCTGTTTCACAAAATATGCTTCCGGATTTTATCTCATTTTTAGAAAATCAAAAATTAAAAGAGAAAATTGCCGAACTTAAAAGGCAAAACTCTCAAATAGAAATTGATTTTAAAGAAAAATTAGAAAAAAGCCAAGAAAATATAAATCAAATGAAGGATGAAATAGATTTTTTGGCAAATATTAATTAACAATTCGGTGCTGAAAATGATCAGCTCATAAAAAATCTTGATCGATTTCGAAAATATTGAATTCCAGAATCTATTTCAGTAAAAAATAATTCCTTCAAAACGTCTAAAAGGATAAAAATTAAAATCTAAAAAAATTGCCAAAACAAATAAAAGAAAAAGAGTGTTTGGCAATAATTCAGAAGAAAATACTGAATCAGATGATGAAAAGAATGAAAAAGACGTCAGGATTAGTAATTCGGTTAGCATTCAGAATGTGGTTTTAAGTAATTTCTTACTATTTTTTTTTATTTTTTATATTTTTTACAGAATAAAATGAAAACAATCATAAAAACAATTAATTCTGAATTTAGTCTTAACTATAACTAAACATTTACTAGTGCGAATAATTGTAAAATTCGTCGCAAATTAATACCAGAATTACAAAAATCATTAGCACCGAAATTTAGACCTTCAGTTACGCAGTTAACGAAATGGCTCAATAGTATACATAAATCTCGACGAGCCACTGCGCGAATGCGTAATTCTGGAAAACTTCCGAAAGATCTTCGTCGTGTACATGCCAACAATCGGCAAAATGATGTATATAATTTATTATTTACAGTTATTACTTTTATTATATCAATTATATACTAAATTATATGATTATATTTTGAATTTAGAAAAAATTTTGTCGTATTAAAGCGGCAAAAGAATTATTTAGAAAAAATGATCCTAATATTACAGATTATAATAAAGAATCATTATTGCGAATGTTGGCGNTTTTTTTTTTAATATTATATATATCTTTTTATTTATTACCGATTTATTATCGATTTATTATTGGTATTTATTTTTTTTCTCTTTCAATTTATTACCGAAATAATACTAATACTTATTTTTTTTTTCTTTTTTTTAATATTATATGCAAAAAATTATATTCTTTTATTTATTATTGATTTATTACTGATTTATTACTGATTTATTAATGATATTTATTTTTTTCTCTTTCAATTTATTACCGAAATATTACTAATACTTATTTTTTCTTTTTTTTTTTAATATTATATATATTCTTTTATTTATTACTGATTTATTATCGATTTATTACTGATTTTATTTTTTTCTCTTTTAATTTATTATCAAAATAATACTAATACTTATTTTTTCTTTCTTTTTTTTTAATATTATATATATCCTTTTATTTATTACCGATTTATTATCGATTTATTATTGATATTTATTTTTTTTTCTTTTTCAAAATAATACTAATATTTATTTTTTCTCTTTTTTTTTTAATATTATATATATCCTTTTATTTATTACCGATTTATTAATGATTTTATTTTTTTTCTATTACCAAAATATTACTAATACTTATTTTTTCTCTTTTTTTTTTTAATATTATATATATTCTTTTATTTATTACNACTATTTTTTTTTATTTTTTATATTTTTTACAGAATAAAATGAAAACAATCATAAAAACAATTAATTCTGAATTTAGTCTTAACTATAACTAAACATTTACTAGTGCGAATAATTGTAAAATTCGTCGCAAATTAATACCAGAATTACAAAAATCATTAGCACCGAAATTTAGACCTTCAGTTACGCAGTTAACGAAATGGCTCAATAGTATACATAAATCTCGACGAGCCACTGCGCGAATGCGTAATTCTGGAAAACTTCCGAAAGATCTTCGTCGTGTACATGCCAACAATCGGCAAAATGATGTATATAATTTATTATTTACAGTTATTACTTTTATTATATCAATTATATACTAAATTATATGATTATATTTTGAATTTAGAAAAAATTTTGTCGTATTAAAGCGGCAAAAGAATTATTTAGAAAAAATGATCCTAATATTACAGATTATAATAAAGAATCATTATTGCGAATGTTGGCGAATCGTACCTTTCATTCACCAGAAATGTCCGATACCGATGAAAAAGATTATTCGAAAACAATAATAAATGTTTATGATTTTTCCTGGCGGTCTGCGGAGGTTAATATTTATTTCTGAAATGTTACTGATTTATTACCGATTTATTATTGATTTATTATTGATATTTATTTTTTTTCTCTTTTAATTTATTACCGAAATATTATTAATATTTATTTTTTCTCTTTTTTTTTAATATTATATATATCCTTTTATTTATTACCGATTTATTATTGATTTATTACTGATTTTATTTTTTTCTCTTTTAATTTATTACCGAAATATATACCTGCCGCCCAAATTCAAAATCCAAATGCCAAAATCCCAAATGCCAAAATCCCAAATCCCAAATCCCAAATTATAATTAGTATTTTTTGCCGAAATCCCAAATCCCAAATCCCAAATACTAATAATTTGTGCATTTTGGCGTCCCAAATCCCAAATTATTTGGGATTTAGGCAACACATATACCGAAATAATACTAATACTTATTTTTTTTTT
>PQFF01000277.1:112580-139230 GCA_003547095.1 Diversispora epigaea | reverse complement strand
TTTTTTTTAATATTATATACAAAAAATTATATTCTTTTATTTATTACCGATTTATTATCGATTTATTAATGATTTTATTTTTTTTTCTTTCAATTTATTACCAAAATATTATTAATATTTATTTTTTTTGCTCTTTTTTTTTTAATATTATATATATCTTTTTATTTATTACTGATTTATTATCAATTTATTACTGATATTCATTTTTTTTCTTTTTTAATTTATTATTAAAATATTATTAATATTTATTTATTTATTTTTTTTAATATTATATACAAAAAATTATATTTTTTTATCTATTACCGATTTATTACTGATATTATATACAAAAATAATTTTTTACTAATTTATTGTTGATTTATTACCGAAATATTACTGATACTTATTTTTTCTTTCTTTTTTTTTAATATTATATACAAAAAAACTAATTTTTGATTTATTTTTGAAATGTTTTTATTCTTTAATAATTATTACTAATTTATTATCAATTTATTACCGAAATTTCCTTAATACTTATTTTTTTTTTAATCTATTTTTACGTAATATTTAATTAAAATACTTGCTCAAAAATGTATTTGATTCCAAATATTACCGCTCAATTATAACGAAAACGAAACTATTCTGATGAAATTCAACAGTACGATTTTTCCCTTCCAGCAAAAACCCCTAACTGGGCATATAATGAACAAAAAGATTTCATTTACGACACTGAATTTAAAAAGATGAATCAGGTTTTGCTAATATTTCTAGTTCAAAAATTTTGACCGAACAATAATAATTTCAATAGAGAAATGGGGACCGTTGTAAGTCCGGAGCAAAAAATCTGATATCATATGCTTAATTTTTTTTTATCTTTTACAATTAAATCAATGTAATTAATTAATGTATTTTTAACTTTTACAAATAAATCAATGATTATACTGCAATTAATCAAAGTATTTTTAACTTTTACAATTATATTGAATTAAATTAGTGTATTATATTGCAACTAATCAATGTATTATATTATTAATGATGTATCAAATTACAATCGATCAATATGTTATACTATAACAATAAATAAATTGATAATTAAAATATTTATCTTATAAGTCTTAAAGATTTCCTTTTTATTTTATTGTTTTTTTAAATTTATTACAAATATAAAAAAATTATTTAATTGCTATATTCTACAATAAATCTATTAATCATTACTTGCGGATCTATGTCACTTTAGATTCGCCTTCATTCTTAATATTTTATTTGTACAACCATCCATTATGTTGGCTGACCAATCAAATTATGAACCCGTGTTCAAGACTGATCGGTGAAGACAATATTTGCAAGCTTAACGTTTGTGCTGCTATACGAATAGTCTACGTAACTAATCGATTTGATTTTTAAGAATCAGTTAATCAGTAAAGCATAAAATTTCATTTGATTGTAAGCGTTTTTATACTTATCTTTTTTTTTTCAACAAAACCGGTTATAAAATAAATAATCAAAATGGTTTTCTTGATGCTCAAAGAAAACGGAAAAGTAGAAGCTATGAAACACCTGACCAACGAAATGAAAGACTCTCTCGGAATCATGAAAGGAAACGCGAAAAAAGAACGCGTCTCGATGACAGTGGACGAAAACGACAAAGATAAAAACAGGAAAGTAATGAAACGCGACAAGACAACAGGCAGGACCAAATAAGCAATAGAAATGAATTGGATACTATTAACGAACAACAAAACGATAATATCGATTTACAGAGACTTGGCCAACCTCAAAGTAACACGACTACACTCGATGAACTCGATCGGATCGTTCTACGCCAGTTTCGCGTTAAAATGGATAAGCTAAAGTTTAACCTTTGCTCTTTATGTAACGAAAGTTTTCCATCAATAACAATTGTTAAAGAAGAATGTCGACATTGTTATAGTGAGAAAAATTTACTTAAAAGGTTCAGCACCGAAAATGACATGGATCCAGTAAAAGTACCGGAAGAATTAGAAGATCTTACAGAAATTGAAGAAATGCTCATATCGCAAGTATTTCCGGTAATGTCTGTCTACAGACTTCGCGGAGGTCAATATGGGTATCACGAAAATGTAATAAATTTTCCGCAGGATGTACAAGAGTTTATCACGCGACTTCCTCGAAATCCATCGTCGATCAATGTGTTAATAGTACGTCGACAGTCCACCAAGTCAACATCGTTCAGAGATTTTCACGTTCGTCGCGATAAAATTGCGCATGCATTATGTTGGTTGAAGATGAACAATCGTTATTATGCCGAAATTATTATTGATGAAGAAATCCTTCAATCTTTACCTGTAGATGGTTCAATGGAAGACCAGCTCCCGAAGGATCAAATAGAAGAAGAGTTAAACGATGAAAATGATGAAAACGATAAAAACGATAATGACTTAATTACACGTACTTTCGTTCCGAGCCTCCCGCCAGCCCATTGTGAAGATGCCGCTATTACCAAAACACTTCAGCGTATGCAAAATGAGGATTCTCCTATAGGATGGCCACAGATAGAGAATACCCCAATAAACGAGTTCCAAACGTTGGGTTATATTACACGTGCATTCCCAACTCTTTATCCAACGGGATGTGCTGATCTTCGAACAGAACGTATTAGAGAAATTAATCTGGCTAAATATTTCAAACATCTGATCCAATACAAAGATGGGAGATTCACACGTCACGCGTGCTGGCGGTATTTCGCTTTAAATTCTTTAATGCGATGGAGAGCACTACAAGAAGGGAGGATATACGTTAAACAGAATCTAAATGCTGACCAAGTTAGTGCCAAAGATCTCTTAGATATGATTGACCAGGGTGATAAATATGTTGCAGACCATATTATGCGATATGGTGAAGGATTGCGCGGATCCCAGCAGTTTTGGATGTCACGGCGTAACGAACTTTCAGACATGATTAAGCAGATTGGATCTTGTGGGCTCATATTTTTCACAATCAGTGCAGCTGATTTGCACTGGCCCGAGCTCCACAAGCTAATGCCATCAAATGAAGACTCTTTAGAAGCCGAATCAAGCAGACGATATAATCAAAACGTAATTGATAATTCTCACATTGTTGTATGGTTTTTCAATAAGCGTTTCGAAACGTTTTTAAATGATGTATTGAAGCCACGATGGGAATTGGAAGACTGGTGGTACAGGTTCGAGTGGCAACATCGTGGGAGTGTTCATGTTCACGGTATTGGAAAAAGACGAAATGCACCAATAATTGACTGGCCAAGAATGAAAGAGGATGAAAACGTGATGGGAGACGTAGTAAAATATCTTGATAATTTAGTTACTACAATCAACCCAGGCCTCGACACACCTATTCCTAATCGTCATCCATGCCAGAAGCGCTGCGAAGAACTAAATGATGATTTACAGGATTATATAGAATTGGTTAATAAACTACAAAGGCACACAAGATGCAGCCCCTCGTACTGTCTTCGGGTAAACAAGGCAGGACAACAATTCTGCAGGTTCAGATTTCCTAAGGAGAATATCGATGCTACTGTTGTGCGTGACGACGGGCACAGCCGTCCGGAACTTGTAACAGCAAGAAATGACCAATATATAAATCCGCACAGTTGACTTCAACTCCAAGGTTGGCGGGCAAATGTCAACCTTAAACCAATTCTTTCTAGCTACGCCGCTTTGCAATACGTTTCCAAATATGCAAGCAAAGCTGAACCCCAATCGGCAACTTTCGCGGAAATTCTTAATTAAGTTCTTCGAAATAGTAAACCCGATGACCCAATACTTGCATCCATCCAGAAGTTATTACTCTGTAGTGTCGCAGAATGTGACTTGTCTGCGCAGGAGACTTACTATTTACTTCTCGGGATTCCTTTATACCATTCAAGTCACTTCTTTATTACTTTAAACCTGAACTGGGAAGCACCACGATGACTTCGTGATAGTGGATATGCGGAAAACGGAGAGCATTTTAGAACTGATAATTCGGGACAGACTAAGAAATCACCGTTACGACGATATTGGGAACAGCCTATAGAATTTGAAGAGTTTTCATTATTTAGACTTAATTTAACCCACAAATATATTCGAAATCAATGGAGTAAATGCAAAAATAAAAACATAATACATATCTTTCCACGGCCATCATCCTTACGAAATGGTCTCCAATGGGAAGAGTTCTGTTGAGTTAAAATTCTTCTTCATGTTCGGCATAGGAATCTTGAGGAGCTAACCGGAAACGGCACCATCGATTGGTCAGTCTTATATGACCGCTATCATGAAGAGATTAATGCTGATCCGGTAGACTTACTTGGGTTTATTATAGAAAACGAGGGAAATGATAATAACGATGAGGGAGAAGAAATTGAAAACGATGATGAGAACAAATTTCGGTTTGATTGGATGCTATTGGCGAAAATGGGTCCAAATATAATTATTGATGGTTCTTGTGATCTAGGAACGCGAGACATTGATAGGAATCATGAATGGATTGATGACGCTAGGCAGCGCTATCATGATACCGACCTCATAAACGTTGAAAATTTCTTTCATCAAGATTCCTGAAATATCCAAAATATTCAAAGAGAAGATGAAAATTCTTCAATTTTTGTGGATCAGCAAACCTTGAATGAAAAACAAATGGTTATTTTTAGGCGGATAGAGACACATTACAGTGGCGTTCTCGCTGGTTGCCAGAATGAAGCACTAAGAATAATCATATTGGGAACGGCTGGGACAGGTAAATCGTATCTCATCAAAGTGATTTGGGGCCTACTTAATCAGATGAAGGGAGCTGAATCCAAGTCACCAGTGATAATGCTCACTTCGACAGGTGTTGCGGCCTTCAATATTGATGGAAAAACAATTCATTCGGCCCTCTCGATTGCGGTAAATAAAAGTAACAATATAGATGCAGAGGGTGAACGATTAAAGCAATTACAGGAGAGGTTAGAAGGTATAATATATGTCATAATAGATGAGAAAAGTATGGTCGGTCGTTGGATGTTTGCTTTAGTTGACGCGCGGTTATGTCAAGCCTTTTCAGAACATAAAGACGAACTTTTTGGTGGCAGGTCAATAATTATGTTTGGCGATTTTGATCAGCTTCCCCCTGTACTCGATCTTTCAATGTTCACTAAAGTTACACAAGATCCTTTATCTAATAACAGGCATGCAGCATACAAACAATTTCAGGAGGCATACCAACTTGAAGTAGTTCAAAGACAATCTGGAGATTCGGAAGAACAGAAAAAATTTAGAGATATTCTTCTACGATTACGTGATGAGGAGTCTACAATAGACGATTGAAAGATACTTACCACTCGTTTTGAGAATAGGTTAAGCAAGACTGAGCGTGACCATTTTTCAGATGCTATTTTTATCATACCAACAAGGTCGGACGTAAACAAAGTGAATTTAGATAGGCTCAGATCTTTAAATGTTCCTGTTGCGAAAATTCATGCTATACATACCGGCGGCTCAGAAGCTAAAAAAGCTGACTTCGATACAGCACACGGTCTTGAGCCGGTGCTGCTACTGGCAAGAGACGCGCGAGTTATGCTGACAGCAAATATATGGACAGAAGTAGGTTTAGTTAATGGCTCATTAGGAATTATTCAAGACATTTTATTTGGAGAACACGGACCACCTTCCCTCCCTATAGCCGTTTTTATCCACTTCGATGATTACAAAGGACCTGCAATTACCAGTATAGAAAGTATAAAAGTTATGCCAATTACTCCAATTAGACGCTCTTGGGAAGGCAAATCTGGAACTTCTTGTTCACGTCTCCAGATTTTTCTACATCTCGTGTGGGCCATTACAGTCCACAAGAGCCAGGGACTCACGTTAAAGAAAGCTTTTATCGATCTAGGCACCAAAGAATTTACAGCTGGTCTTTCATTCGTAGCGATATCTCAGGTCCGTACTCTTAAAAATCTCCTTCTGAAGCCGTTCAATTTTGAAAGACTACAGCGCATTAAAAAGTGTAAAAGGTTGAAAGAAAGGATAGAAGAGGAGGAACGACTACTTTCTATTAATAATAATTATAATTAAAAAATGGGTTAGCCGATCATAATAACGAGATAATGAGAATCAGCATAAATGAGCTACTTATAATTTAGTTTAAATAATAAAGAAGTTTTCTTCTTTTTCTTTTTTGTAATTTCGTGCTTGGAGATGCAGTTCTGCTTAAGAACATTCTTTCAAAATAAAAATAAAAAAAAAAGATGGTATTTATCGTTGTGTAATTATTTATTTTTTTTTTAATTTAATTGTCATGTGTTTGTTATCTACAACAATCTTATCTAAAATCAGACAGACATTATTCATCGTTACATTTTTGATATTTTTCTTATTTTTTATTTAAATTTGCATCAATAACAGAACTAATGATGCATCAAAGACGTAACTTTGGTATCACTTTGCTCGTCCATTAAGTATCTTCCGCTATGCTCCGGACAATAATATATTTATTAATATATTTTAGAATATTTTAATATTATTTTTAGAAAAAATCTATTTGTAACCACCAGTGATAGTCACCATTGGGCAAAATTAGAATTTACCTGGGCAAAATTAAGGTTAGAATTAGATAATTTTGCCCAGTGATGACAAATAAATTCACTTTTATTTTTATTATTTTTAATAATTATTTTTATTATCTTTAATAATTATTTTTAGATTATTTAATAAAGAATATTAGTCATTTTCTTTCGTTTACTTACCGGTTTCTTTCCAATTCTTGAATATTTGTTTTTGATTTCTATTAAAATTTTAATCAAATTTTCTTTCTGATTTTTTGAATATTTCTTTCTGATTTCTAGAATTTTAATCAAGTTTATTTATCAGATTTTAACCAATTCTTGAATATTTGTTTCTGATTTTTATCAGAATTTTAATCAAGTTTATTTTTCAAATTTTGAATATTTATTTTTGATTTCTATTAAAATTTTAACTAAGTTTTCTTTCTGAATTTTGAATATTTTTTTCTAATTTTTATTAGAATTTTGACAAAGTTTACTTACCGAATTTTGATCAATTCTTGAATATACATGTTCCCAAAATTGATTTTGGATTTTTGAGGTATTTCAACTTTTTGAGATTTATGCAGAATCTATTCTATATATGGAAGTAAAAAAATATCCAGTTAGTGTTCTAAGCCGGTCTAAAAAAATCGGCCTAGCTAAGCCTATATTTTAAAATTCACTTAGCCGGCTTAATTGGCTAAAACCAAAATTTCTTAATATAGAAATAAAATTTATGAGCATGTCTTGTGAAAATCATGTGAAAGTCATGTGTTTAATTAGAAACATCAATAAATCAAACTTTATTATTTTATAAACCGGGATTTACATTTATAATATCCCTCCCATCTAATATTTCTCCTATCTAATGCTAAAGTATTATCAATATTATTATTTTTTTTTCGATATCTAATGCTAAATTATTATTATTAAGTTCACTATCATTATTATCATTATTATTATTATCTTTCCCACCTAATGCTAAAGTATTCTATATCTAATACTAAATTTTTATCATTAAAATTATTACTTTTATTTAATTCTTGATTATTATTATTCTCATTATGTAAGTTATTAAGATTAGAAGACAAATTATTTTGTTGATTTAAGCCTTTTTCTTTTTCTTATTGTCCTAATAATAAAAATTATTTAATTATTATTTAATTATTTATTTAATTATTTAATATTTAATTATTTAATTATTTAATTATTTAATTTTTAATTATTTAATTATTTAATTTTTAATTATTTAATTATTTAATTATTTAATATTTAATTATTAAATTATTTAATTATTTAATTATTTAATATTTAATTATTAAATTATTTAATTATTTAATTATTTACAAGATAATTAAATATATTTACCTAAAGTTCCAGTAGGACCATTATAAGACATAAATTGGTCTAGATTTTTTTAATATTATTGAATTGTTTTTTGTTATATTTTTTTACATAAATTAAAAAAAATAACTAACGATCAAAAGAAATGCATCACATAAATCATAAAAAAAATATTCGATCAAAAAATATTTGAATGCCTCATCTTTTTACATTGTTATTTTTATTTAATTAATAAAAAATAAAAATATCTCGCGCACATCTGCTACATTGCTAATTAATAAAAATTCCTCATACTGCTTTGCCATTTTTTTAATAAAAAAAATCGGCTAAAAAAATCAAAAAAATTACCCTATATAATATCGACTTAGCTGATTTTCAAAAAATCAACCGGCTAAGCCGGCTAAATCGACTAAGTCGACTAATGACCTTTTGGCTTCGAACACTATATCCAGTTATGTGTATCTTCAATTAAAGAATAAATCTGGGTAGTCAAAAAATTTCGGGTTTTAAGTAAAATAATTTCGTTTTCTATGAAAAACTATTTCGACTTTTTTTTCCGAAATTGCAATTTCGGGACCCAAAATAATTTTGCGTGCAAGTATATTTTTGAATATTTGTTTCTGATTTTTATCAAAATTTTGATCAAGTTTATTTACCGGATTTTAAATATTTCTTTTTGATTTCTATCAGAATTTTGAATAAATTTACTTACCAATTTCTTTTCAAATTTTGAATATTTTTTTCTAATTTCTATTAGAATTTTGATCAAATTTACTTATTGTTTTCTTTTCAAATTTTGAATATTTTTTTCTGATTTTTATCAAAATTTTAATCAAGTTTACTTACCGTTTTCTTTTCAATTCTTAAATATTTTTTTCTGATTTCTATCAGAATTTTGATCAAGTTTATTTATCAAATTTTAAATATTTCTTTCTAATTTTTATCAGAATTTTGAATAAATTTACTTATTGGATTTTGACTAATTCTTAAATATTTCTTTTTGATTTCTATTAGAATTTTGAATAAATTTACTTACCGTTTTTTTTTCGATTTTTAAATATTTGTTTCTGATTTCAATTAGAATTTTGAATAAATTTATTTACCAGATTTTAATCAATTCTTGAATATTTTTTTCTGATTTCTATTAGAATTTTATTACCGAATTTTTGCCGATTGGCTTAGGGATGGTAGGAGCAATATGAATTAAGTCAGGAATTTAGTCAGATTTAATTTAACCAATTGAATTTGGAATTTAGCCACAGCACAATTAGGTGTAATGGCTAAATTCTGACGCAAAGGTTAAATAATGGCGCAATTCTGATTGACTAGTGCAATTATAGAATTTATTAAATAATTATTTTTAAATTTTTAAAAATAATTAATTTTAGCTTTAATTTCAGATCAATTTTACATAACCAGGAATGATTTTCTACTATGATATTCTTATAACAAATCGAAAGATCTGGTTCTTAGTTACAAGATGATATATATTTTATTTTTGTAACATTAAAATTTTTTTTTTTTTTTAAGTTGACTAGCAAGATCTTTCTTTTATTTGTTAAAATTTGAATCATTACTACGAACAAGTCGATGATAACAATCACTATATATATAAATAAAAAATGACTAAAAACAATTAATTAATTACAAATAACTAATAATTATTCTATCATCTGACCAACTGCTACAGGACAAATAACTCACCCCGAAGAGGTCAAAACCCCACTATTGTCAATATTATAAAACAGACCATATTATGGTCCAGGTGTTTGAGTTTATTTATTATTACTTGGAAACTTCACACTAGTCAAAATACCCAATCATCTTCTGGGAAAAAAAGAGAATTGAGGATACCAAACCACAAAAGTCCTTCACCTCAGCTCACATTGAAAGACTGCTCTCTTATCGCTTTTGTAAGGTATATCCTTTGGTTTTGGTGGAAATAGTTAGATCTTCAGTTCACATATCTAACGTAATATTAAAATTGACCAGATTATAGCTATTTTAAAACAATATATTAAAATATTAATATCGGTAAAATTAATTAATAATTTTATCTGATCAACCTTTTGTCACGTGATCAAAATTGCGCCTGAATTTAGCTAGAAAAAAATTAATTAACCTTTGAGCCAGAATTTAACTGGTGCAATTTAATTAGCCTTTGAGTCAGAATTTAGCCAGAATTTAGCTGACGCAAAATTAATTAGCCAAAGGCGTAATTATTGAGCCAGTTTTGATATCAATTGAGCCTTCCACCCTTAGATTGGCTGCCAATCGGCATAATAATCAGTAAAAAAAAAAAATTTTGATTGATTTTTGATTATATTTTAGCTGGAAATTGTACAACCGAATTTTAGCCAAATTGGACCATTTCAATTAGTGTCATTTCAATTACATTTTCTTTTATCATCTCATTTTCCTGTTATTGCCAATGTTGTTTTTATTGCTATTATTTTCATTATAATCATTGCTATTATCAATAACTTTCAAAACAAATCTTATAATTTTAATAATATTATTAAATCTTATTGATTACTAATATATAATAATTAATATATGTCTAAAAATAACAATGTAAATTAATAAATATAATAAGTAGTAATTATAAATTATTACATCTCCACCATTATTATTATGTAATCCATGATAATATTTATATAATAACGAGTAATTATTAATAATAGTGATGATAAATTATTGTTAAAACAGTCAAGAAAATATTATTATTATTACTACTATCATATAATTATTGTCATAATTGGTATATTATATTGGTAGTATTGGTAATTTTGGTTATTGTTGTCATTAAAATTATTGATAATAATAAAACTTTATCATCTTTATTATTAATCATAAAATTAATTGATAAATATTAATTTAATGTTGATGTTTTCGATAGTGTGAAAAATAATAATAATAATAATAATAATAATAATAATAAATAAAAATTATCCAAATCTTTAGAATTAATAATTTTTTTAGATCAGGATTATTATTAAAAATACTGTTAGTTTTAGTAACAGATCAATGAAGAATGGTCATAGTAATGAACAGATTAGGTATTAACATGAATTTTGAAAAATAAAGAAATAAATTATTTTATATTTTTAATTTTAATTGTTGAATGTAATTGAAATAATAATAAAATATTTACCATATCCCAACTTAAATTTAATATAATTAATATTATATTATCTAAATTATCATTATTGTCAGTATTATACTTGCATGTTAAATTATTTTGAGATCTTAAAATAACAATTTTGGAGAAAAAAGTCGAAATAGTTTTTTATAGAAGATGAAATTATTTTACTTAAAATTTAAAATTTTTTAACTATCTAGATAAATTTTTTGATTAAAGATACATATAACTGGATACTTTTTTTACTTCTATATATAGAATAGATTCTACATAAATCTCAAAAAAATAAAATATTTCAAAAATCCAAAATTAATTTTGGGAACATATATAATCTATATATTATTATTTATTAAATTATTATTATATAAAAAAGGGATTGAATTAATTGAATTGAAAAGATAGTATTTTAAATATATTTCAAAGTTTTCTTTATTTAAATAATAATAAAAAATAATTATAAATAATAAATTATAAATAAAATAAAAAAAATAATTAATAAATAATAAATAATAAGTTATAAATAAAATATTTTAAAATATTACCGAAATCTATTTTTATTTTTTACTTCTTTTTCGATTTGATAATCAGATTGGTGCACTGATCGAAAATTTATAAAACCTACACCTATCTGGTATCCAATAAATATACCTACTGTCCAAATTCAAAATCCAAATATCAAAATCCCAAATACCGAAATCCCAAATTCAAAATCCCAAATTATAATTAGTATCTTTTGCCAAAATCCCAAATTCTAAATACTAGTAATTTATGCATTTTGATATTTCAAATCCCAAATCCCAAATACTAGTAATTTGTATATTTTGATATTCCAAATTTCAAATTATTTAAGATTTGGGTAACATATATACCGATAAGTGTAGGTTTTATAAATTTTCGATCAGTAGTAATTACATGTTAGAACGTTTGCAAAGTCATTATAGATATATAGTATTGGTTTAATTTTTAAGAAGGTTTTGGTTCACTTTTTTTAATTAATTTTTGATAAGGTTTGGTTTTGGAAAGGTTTTAGTTTACTTTTTTAACTTAATTTTTGGGAAGGTTTAGTTATATATTCTATATTCTGAATTTTTAGGAAGGTTTTGGTTTACTTTTTTAACTTAATTTTTGGTAAAATTTGGTTATATATCTTTAAAGCTTCTCATGAATCGAACTAAGCCGAGTCTTATAAAACTCAAACTAAGCTAAGTTCAAAAGTTTAGGCCTGGTTTAAATCTAAATTTATAAATTAGGCTTGAGTTGAGTCGAATTTATATAAGTAAGGTTTGACTTGGCTCACAGGCTCGCAAGCCTTATAATAGGTTTGTGAGCCTTATAGCAAGCTCATGAGTCTTATATTATTCTATCTGTTACGTAACGGATAGAATTTTTCTTATTATTCTATTTATTACGCAACAGATAGAATTTTTTATTATTCTATTCGTTGCGCAATAGATAGAATTTTTTATTATTTTATCCATTACGTAACGGATAGAATTTTTTATATTATTTTATCTGTTGCATAATGAATAGAATTTTTTTATTATTTTATCCATTACGCAACAAATAGAATTTTTTATTATTTTATCTATTACGCAATGAATAGAATTTTTTATTATTTTATCCGTTGCGTAATGGATAGAATTTTTTATATTATTCTATTCATTGTGTAACAGATAGAATTTTTTATATTATTCTATTCATTGCGCAACAAATAGAATTTTTATTATTTTATTCATTGCGCAACGGATAAAATTTTTTATATTATTCTATCGATTACGCAACAGATAGAATTTTTATTATTATTTTATTCGTTGCTTAATGGATAGAATTTTTTTATTATTCTATCTGTTGCACAACAAATAGAATTTTTATTATTATTCTATCTGTTGTACAACTGATAGATTTTTTATTATTCTATTCGTTACGTAACAAATAGAATTTTTATTATTATTTTATCTGTTGCATAACAGATAGAATTTTTATTATTATTCTATCTGTTACACAACGGATAGAATTTTTTTTATTATTTTATCCATTGTGCAACAGATAGGATTTTATTATTATTATTTTATCCATTGCAACAGATAGAATTTTTATTATTATTCTATTCATTGTGTAATGGATAAAATTTTTTATTATTCTATCTGTTGCGTAACAGATAGAATTTTTTATTATTCTATCCATTGCGTAACAGATAGAATTTTTTTATTATTTTATCCATTGCACAACAGATAAATTTATTATTATTATTTTATCCATTACACAACGGATAAATTTATTATTATTATTTTATCTATTATGCAATGAATAAAATTTTATTATTATTTTATCTGTTGCGTAATGGATAGAATTTTTTTTATTATTCTATCTGTTGAGTAATAGATGGAATTTTTTATTATTTTATCTGTTGTGTAATGGATAGAATTTTTATTATTATTCTATCTGTTGCGCAACGAATAAAATTTTTATTATTATTCTATCTGTTGCACAACAGATAAATTTTTTATTATTATTCTATTTGTTACACAACAGATAGAATTTTTATTATTATTTTATCTGTTACGTAACGGATAGAATCTTTTTTATTATTCTATTTATTAATAACAGATAGAATTTTTTTAATTATTTTATCTGTTGTACAACAGATAAAATTTTTAAGGCTTATAAGTCTACTATGAGGCTTGCGAGCTGGCTCGAACCTTATGAATTAAGCTTTAGTTGAACTTATACTGATCGAAAATTTATAAAACCTACACCTATCGGATATTATACTTACACGCTAAATTATTTTGGAACTTCGAAATTGCAATTTTTAAAAAAAAAGTCGAAATAGTTTTTCATAGAAGACGAAATTATTTTACTTAAAACCTGAAATTTTTTGACCACTCAGATAAATTCCTTGATTAAAGATATATATAACTAAGTACTTTTTTACTTTCATATATAGAATAGATTCTGTATAAATCTTAAAAAGACGAAATACTTCAAAAATTCAAAATCAATTTTGGGTACCAGATAGGTGTAGGTTTTATAAATTTTCGACCAGTGTTAGCTCGCGAGTCTATGAGCCTATAATATTAGGTTTGGCTTAGCTTGACTTGCGAGTCTTAAGGCTTTTGAAGAACTTTATTATCTGGAAATTTTTTATATCGGAGGTTATTGTAATAATTTCATTTTCAAAGATTATTGAAGGTTATCAGACCAATAACCTTCGCAAATATTACATTTATTATGATAAAATGAAGATTATTGAAGGTTATCAATATCAATAACCTCCGGAGTATTACGTTTTATTAATAAAAATGAAGGTTTTCAGTATCAATAACCTTCGTAAATATTACGTTTATGTTAGAAGTATTTGAAAGTTATTGGAGTGAAGGACTTCGAAGGCTTACATTTAAAAAAATTTACTGATGATATATTCTATACTCCAAATTTTAAGAAGGTTTGAATATATAACAAAGTAGTTTAATTTTTTTGTTACCTATGTGTATATTTAATATATATTTAATAACCTAAAAACTTTTTAGATAGGTCTAGATTATACTTGCACGCTAAATTATGTTGGGGTCCCGAAATTACAATTTTGGGGAAAAAAGTCAAAATAGTTTTTCATAAAAGATGAAATTATTTTACTTAAAATCTGAAATTTTTTGATTACCTAGATTTATTCTTTGATTAAAAATATACATAACTGGGTACTTTTTTTACTTCAATATATAAAATGGATTCTACATAAATTTCAAAAAGTCAAAATACCTCAAAAATCTAAAATTAATTTTGGGAACATGTATAGTCTAAATGTTTCACTATATTTTGCATTAAATCTTTCAGATGAGGCTAGATTATATGTGTTGCTTAAATCTTAAATTATTTAGAATTTGGGATACCAAAATGCACAAATTACTAATATTTGGAATTTTGGTAAAAAATATTAATTATAATTTGGAATTTGGAATTTGAGATTTTGATATTTAAGATTTTGACATTTGAATTTTGAATTTGGGTGGCAGGTATAGGTTAGATGTTTCATTATGTTCTACATCAAATCTTTCAGGTGGATTTAGATATTTTACTGTATTCCACATCAAACTTTTCAGGTGAGTTTAGCATCAGGAAACTTTTCGGAACGTAAATTTCTATAAATTTACGTTTTGAAAAATTTCCTAATAAGATGCTTCACTGTATTCTGCATCAAACCTTCTTGGTGAGCCTAGATACTTCACTGTATTCCACATCAAACCTTTCAGGTGAACCTAGATGCTTTATTGCATTTTGCATCAAACCTTCCAGGTGGGTCTAGATACTTCACTATGTTCTATATTAAATTTTCCAGATAAGTCTAGATGCTTCATTATGTTCTACATCAAACTTTTCAAGTGGTTTAGTTTATAATCAATTGGAGTATCTTAATATCATATTTTTGATACTGATATATTTGCTATGTGATGAAAAAAATTTTTGGTTGTCATTTTTGAGAAGGTTTGGTATCTATATGAAAGTAGTCCAATATATACATAAATATACTATTGTAATCACTTTTAGTTAATTTTGTAATCAGTAAAAAAACTATATATAAAAATATTAAAAAAAGATCAAAATACAATAAATAGATATATAGGTAACTTATTATTATTTGATATTTATTAAAACTGTAAATTATATACAGTCCGACCTCTCTATAGTCACCTCCTATATAGTCACACATCGAATATAGTCACACCTTTTATAAAACCAACACCTATTAATACTATGTAAAAAAACCTCTATAATCGTCACATCTCTATACAGTCACGGGTTTTGTATCCTGAGAGTGTGACTATAGAGAGGTCAGACTGTATAATACAAATATTTTTATATAATTATATTGATAAGGTATTCAGTTTTTATAAAAATTAATTTATATTACATTATTGTACTAATTTGAAAAGAGTAATAATTTTAATTGTGTTTAATTCAATTCAATAATTTTAATAACATGTATATAGTATATAATAACATGTATAATGTATAATACAGACTATATATGTCATTAAAATTAATTTAGTTTTAATTTAACTCTTAAAATTTCAATTTTTAATTACATTTGATTTAATTATATATGTTTCTAAAATTAATTTTGGATTTTTGAAGTATTTCATCTTTTTTGAGAGTTTCCAAAATTGATTTTAGATTTTTGAGGTATTTCGTCTTTTTGAAATTTATGCAGAATCTATTCTATATATGGAAGTAAAAAAAGTACCTAATTATATGTATCTTTAATCAAGGAATTTATTTAGGTGATCAAAAAATTTTGAGTTTTAAATAAAATAATTTCATCTTTTATGAAAAACCATTTTAACTTTTTTTCCCAAAATTGCAATTTCGGGGTCCCAAAATAATTTAGCGTACAAGTATAATCTAGTTATATATATCTTTAATCAAAAAATTTATTTAAGTTCTTTGATTAAAAATAAATATAATTAGATACTTTTTTTACTTCTATATATAGAATATATTCTGCATAAATCTCAAAAAGACAAAATATATCAAAAATTCAAAATCAATTTTGAGAACATGTATAGATCTGCACGGTATGGATCTACCCAATTTTTAGTAAATTATAATTGTTTATACTAAGCTCATCAGGTGACTGATGTAAAATATGATTCTCGTTATAGTAAATATACATATAATTTACGCGTCAACCTTCTCACAAAACTTTAGCTTCAGTTACCCCGTTCCCGTTCACCTTTTGTAGAAAAGCTTAAATACGTATATACGCGTTTTTATTAAATAAATAGCCTGTAACGAAAAAGATTCGCCTTTTAAAAGTTGTGTTGAATAGATTGTTTTAAAGTTTCATAAGCATTTTTCATGGTGTAAACTCATCTAGAATTTGTAAGATTAAATGGCACGTGGACACATGTCTACAAGAAGTTCTTCTGCTACTTGTAAAGAAGAAAAACAACGTACTGAATTCTTTCCAGAAGGTTAATAATTTAAAAATCCATTTCAAAAATAAATCTTCAGTGCAATGTATTTATACCAATTTTCTTTTGCATTGACATTCCAAAGAATGTTTCAATTCCATGAAAGATTCAACATTTGTCAATTGGATGCTGGCGACCCCTCCAGCTTCTATTGTCGTTTCTGATATTTCGGTGAATTTTTATATATATTCTTATGTTATTTAGTTTACTCAAAGTTTATGTGCTTAAAAGAATTAATCAAAAATTAGCAAATACTGAGAACTAACATGAAGAATAAAGAAACTAGAGAACAAATAGAGGAAAACCAATACATTAATCCTTTATTGTTGCAACCTAGGTAAGATTTAGTAAATAATTATTTATAATGTCAAATTAAATTAATATATTATTTACGTTAGCGAAGAAATCGAAACAATAAGAAAAACAAGTCTGTTTGCTCAAGATGTTACTGAGACAGAGCAGGATATCATAGATAAAAGAGTTGCATTGCAGCAACGTCAGGTACCATTATATATATTATTTATTTTGTTTTGAATATCATGATTGATTTATTAATATTATATCAATATTATTATGTAGTATGCCGAATTTGAACGACGTGAACGCGAACGCAAATCGCGCAAAATTCGTGGCGTTTTTGAATTCGTTTCTAATGATGAAATAGCAGAAGCGTTGCGAGATTGTGAAAATGATGAGGTAAGGAAGACCTTATTTAAATAAATTTATGCAATAATTTAAAATTTACTTACATGATGTTCAAATCCAGGAAGAAGTCATTGTGAGAATGACTCAGCCTCGTTATCTAATTGAAATTCGTAAGACTATTGCTGAACGAAATTCACGTGTTCTTCACAGTGCGTATTTCGCGAGAATCATGGATTTCATAATCTTTTATAAAATTTGAATTCTAATTTTAATTCGTTTATTCATTTGAATAGTCAATTTAATGACCGATGAACAAAAGGAGGCATATGAACAGTTATTAAAAAAACGAAAGGAAACTCTCAAGAAAACAACAGGAGAAAACGCCAAAAAGTAGTACTTATTTGGACCACTGTGAATTATTTTGATCTAGATTTATTTGACTTTCCATCTCCGCTTTACATGGATGTATTATTATTATTAGACAATACCGCATGAAAGGTCGCCTTGCATTGGACGACGCCTTAAAACAAGTTCAGGATAACACTAAAGATCTTGAAAAGGCATTCGAAGGCTGGTCAGAAGCGCGTATTAAGGCATACAAAGCTATCGATACGAAGCCGAACACGTATTATTATCGGTTCAATGCCCCTGGAGAAGAGCAGAAAAAAGGTCAATGGACCAAGGTACTATATGATATAATGTTGTGTGGATCCAAATTATATTTAAAAAAAGTAGTCAAATAATCTTTATTTTTTTTCGCAGGAAGAAGAAGAACTTTTTTTTCAAAGATTGAAAGATATTGGTTCGGATGGACAATGGGGTATATTTTCAATGACTATCCCTGGTCGAGTTGGTTATCAGGCACGATATCTTTATTATTAGTCCGTTTCCTTTCTTTAATTTATTACAAATAATCCTTATCAACTTCTTTTATAAAGTGCTCAAATTTCTACCGATTGTTGATTGAAACTGGTCGTGTCAAAGATCCGAATTACGTGCTCGATGAAAAAGGCAAAGCGCATTACCTATTTAGCACAAAAAACAAAAAAACGGGAGAAACCGAAAGAACGTTTCGGACACATACAAAACATGGAAGTGGTGGTGCACGAACAAGAACACCATCATCAGTAACAACTACAAGATCAACTCCAACAAAGAAGAAACGTAAAACAGTCAAGAATAACAAGAAAAGAAGTTTCGCATCTGATGACGAAGATGATGATCTTGATTATGATGATTCAGGCAGTTATACTTTAAAATCGTGGAATACTACAAAGAGAACAAGAGCACAAGCATCTTCGAGCAAAGAAACTAGTAACTACGACGATAAAATGGAAGAAATAGAAGACGACAATCCGCTTCCAGATTTTATTGATCCAATTACTCTTGAGGTGGTCGTAAAGCCTGCAATTTCTCCGTATGGACATGTGATGGGGTACGATTTCTCAAGTTTGATTTTATTTTATTCAAAACACTTATTAAGTTATTTAAATTATTTGAACCTTTTAAGTTATGACAGCTGGGTTAGATGCCTTTCCTCTGAAGCGAAAAAGAATATCTGCCCTTTGACAAAAAAACCGCTATCAAAACGTGAACTAGTGATATTAACGAAAGATAATATTGACCAATATCGGTTAGTTTTTTTTTAAAAAAATTTTTTTTAAAGATTTTCTAATGAATGAGGAAACTGATTATGTATATTTTTTAGGTCCAAAATCGTCAATCTTGAGTAAAATGATTGGAGTGGAAAATTTGGGTTTTAAAAAGTTTTCCGCCTTCAGTTACTGTACTCTTGCCAGTTTCTTTGGAATATATTTTTTCTTATCTTAGCCACGTGAAATAATATCGTCATATAACATTTTCTCGCGGGAGAGAGAATCGTCATGTGATCAGGAATCTTTATAAGAAATTTAATAAAGATTATAAGTACAATATATTCATTAATTATTACAATCAAATGTTGCTTAATCAATTTCTTAACAGATAATAATATTTATTATGCACTATTTAACATATTAAATAAAATATGACGCGTCGCGCGGATGGTATATCTTTGAATTTGACTAATAAATAAAATTTCATCTGAAATCCCGCAGTAATAGTATATCCTATGTAAACTTTTTGGATGGCAAGAAGCTCTTGAAAAAATCGATCAGAAGTTATTTTTAATGTTATTGAAATAAAGCCACCAAATTTTCTGGTTTATATTTAACCACATGGAACGAATTTATTGGATAATATTCATAATATGATTTTTATTTTTAACTAACGGCACCTCCTGATTGCTATCTGAGTATAATTTTTTAATTTTAAACGACCAGTGATAAATCTGTATATAATTTTTAATTTAAATTTAAACGACCAGTGAGCAATGTTTGAAATTCAAAATTTAAATTGTGCGGAAATTCCTTAATTTAAAAATTCTGTCAAAATTTGTGCCGAAGCCTTTTTTTTATGTGCACAATTTTCAAATTTTGTGCGAGTCATGCTCTGCATATTGAATTTTAAACACGGGCAGTGAGGCCTCATCTTTATTCAAATATTCATAATATACATTACAGGATAAATCTGTATATAATATAACAACAGAATTAGTATGAGAGACCTATCGAAACTGCTTATCTTATAGCATTTAATTTTTATATTTTTGTAAATAAGAACAAGATCATTTTATTTATTTTAAAACATAGTAAAAAATCACTTTGTATTTTGATAATTGTAAATAAAGTCAAAAAAAGCAAAAAAATTATACAAAAATTTATGTAAATTTTCATTTTTAAATTTTCTAATATTTAAATAAATTCAAAAATATTGATATTTATGTTGTCAAAATTATACTTGCACACAAAATTATTTTGGAAAATAGTTTTTTATAAAAGACAAAATTATTTTATTTAAAACCTGAAATTTTTTGACCATCCAGATAAATTCCTTGATTAAAAATACATATAACTGGATACTTTTTTTACTTCAATATATAAAATAGATTTTGCATAAATCTCAAAAAGATGAAATATCTCAAAAATTCAAAATCAATTTTGAAAACATGTATAGTCAAAAATAAATTTTAATTTTTATTAATAATTAATTAAGTTAAACACAATTGAAAATTGAAATTTTAAAAGTTAAGGTCAAATTAATTTTGACAACATTATACATATTATTAAAACTTCACTGGTTAAATGAAAAAAAAATAGAATGGTTTTATCATGAATAGGATTTTGATTAATAGCTAAATTTACTAAAATTTATTAATTTATTAAGTATAGACAGGGTTGGAAATCTGTACTGTATTATACTTGCATGCTAAATTATTTTGGAATCCCAAAATTGTAATTTTGAAGAAAAAGTCAAAATGGTTTTTTATAGAAAACGAAATTATTTTACTTAAAACCTGAAATTTTTTGACCATCCAGATAAATTCTTTGATTAAAGATACATACAACTAGATACTTTTTTTACTTACATATATAGAATAGATTCTGTATAAATCTTAAAAAGATAAAATATCAAAATTAATTTTAAAAATATGCACTGGTCAAATGAAAAAAAATAAGACAGTTTTATCATGAATAGGATTCTGATTAATGGCTAAATTTGCTAAGATTTATTAAGTATAGGTGGTTAATTTTTTCCAATTTATGAATTTTCACAAATAAAACATCTGATTTATACATATTTTCATCATCAATAGGATTCCAATTTTTGTTTATTTGACCAGTGATGTATATATTGTACTAGTACTTATACCTGCCGCCCAAATTCAAAATCCAAATGCCAAAATCCCAAATGCCGAAATCCCAAATCCCAAATCCCAAATCCCAAATTATGATTAGTATCTTTTGCTGAAATCCCAAATCCCAAATCCCAAATACTAGTAATTTGTGCATTTTGGTGTCCCAAATCCCAAATTATTTGGGATTTGGACAACACGTATACTAGTACTATAAAATTTTCAAAATTTAGTACATTTACATCAGGAAATTTTTTATAACAGAAGTTATTGTAATAATTTTGTTTTCAAAGGTTATTAAAAGTTATTGAACCAATAACCTTTGCAAATATTACGTTTATTATGATAAAATGAAAGTTATTAAAGGTTATCAATATCAATAACCTTCGCAGTATTACGTTTTATTAATAAAAATGAAGGTTTTTGGTACCAATAACCTTCATAAATATTATATTTATGTTGGAGGTATTTGAAGGTTATCAGAGTAAAATACTTCAAAGGTTTACGTTTAAAAAAATTTATTGATATAGTATATCTAAATTATATAATTTATCAATTTTGATTAGTTAATAATTTTAACTGATCTTGTAATTTACTGTATTGTACTAAATGTACTTATGAAATATTATAAAATCATGTAATATTTAATTAGAATTTGAATAATCTATGTATATTTTATATTATAAGCAAAATTTTTATAAGATATTTAAATAGTAAATAAAATTATAAATAATTTCACTAGTACGCAGTAAATAAAATTTGAAATAGTTTTATTTTTTATAACTTTTATTAAAACTTTTGCTCAAGTATCAGTGAACAGGAAGACCGACCTAGGAGAAAGGTTGCTAACTACTCTTCTACTAGAAGTTCGACAACTCAACGTAACAGGTTTAAATTTAATCCTCTTGACAAAAAAAATAAAAATAAAAACGTAAGAAAAAACACTACTGAAACTAGTTCAGTATCTCAAGGAGAAACTTAATCAGAAAGTTCCAATACTGGAAGAAACAACATCCAGCTCAAAGAAACAACTTGGGAAATAGAAAACATTTTAACAGATGAACAAAATATTATGAATTTGGAAGAGGATAATTTTAATAATGATAGCAACACTGGTACTCAAGAATGGCAACAAGTAACTAATCGAAAAGGTAAACAGAAAGTTGTGGATAACGACATAACAAGTAAAAAACATGAATTAATTATTTTCTTTGAAGATATTAATGAAAACCAACATGAATGGCGTGAAGCCTTTGGGGCTAAGAAATACAAAATTTGGACGTTTGCCTCACGAATTCCGGGTAAAACTATCGGGGACAAAATCGAAAAAATCAAAAAGTCATTTAAAGAAATGACAGAATTAATTACGGTTAATTCAGAAGTCTTCAATAGACAAAGAATAATTTCTGTTTTTTTTGACAATGAAGAAAAAATGAATACAACAAAAAAAATCAATGTAAGCACAGATGCAACGCAGCCGAACTACATGCATAGGGCTGTAATCTTTAAAAGGAATCCTCAAAGAGATATCATGCATGGTATTAAGTTGTGGGACATTTCCATTGGTATGAAATACAAAGAACTTGCTTTTGAAATATCTTCTACTTTTGGAGATATTGAAAGAATGAACCTTAGAACAAATGACATGTGGCAATCAACCGTAATTATATTTAAAAAAAAAAGTAGTGCAGAAAAAATTCTTGAAAATTGGAGTATTATTATTGGTAATGACTTATTTAGAGTTACGCCACTTAATTTCACTGCAGAAATGCTCAAGTCATGTGGAGAATTTACTGCTAAAGTAATTGGTTTGCCAATTGGTATTACAGTTAGAGAACTTATACCAACTATCGAAAAAGTCGGGGCAAAAATATGTTACTTTCCTCGAACACAAACTTCTTATAGACGTAGAGGAAAGACTATAGTTTCTTTTGTTTCTCACGAAATACAAAATACAGCTTTAAACACCTCTTGGAATGATGAAAACACAACAACTACTATCAAAGTTGTAGATTTTACTACTAAAACCTGCCATAGGTGCTACTCAATTGAGCATCTCATTAGTAATTGTCCTTTGACAAAATAAGATGCCGAGTTTAAAGAAAAAAAAGCCAATAGTCTTGAAAAGTTCAGTGTCATCTATAAAAAATATAATCCCAGATACTTAGCGACACTGAATAGACAAACTGAAAATACAACATATGCAGATATAGCAAAGAAAAATAAATTTAATAAATCTGCGCCCATTGGCGATGCAAACGATAGATTAAGTCGTATCGAATCATTGCTTTTAGAGGTTTCTGAAAGATTAACTGCATTAGAAAAATATGTATGGAATAAAACAAATGCTGACTTCAAACAAGATTTATTTGACTCAAATGATGACGCCGATATGGACGAAGACTCTGTTAAACAGGAAAACTCAAACTCACCTATCAATACTAGTGAGAATTCGTTGAATGACAGGGTAATTAATGTCATCAACCAACTAGTAAATCGGTTAGATAATATTGAAAACTGGGTTATGACGCCTACTGGTAAAATGGCTCATGTAATTATTGAAGAAAAAAATAGAGGCTCGCCTCAATAAGTAGTTCCCTCCCTTTATAATTTTTATTTATGACAAACAATAATAATAATAATAGTTAATTTATCAGAGAATAGTAATAAAACAAGTGAAAAAACAACGAGTGTGCGTAGTAATATATATAATACGGAAAATTATATAGACAATCAACATATATATATAGCAATACATAATGTTAGAGGGTTTAATGACCCAATTAAACAGCAAATTTTTTTTAATTTTATCAAAACAAAGAATGCTGATATCATAGGTATTTCAGAAACAAATATTAAAAAGAATAGAGAAAAATGGTTTATTGAAGGCAGTTTCAAATATAGAATACATTGGTCCTCTATGAGTATAGGGGCCGGTGTCGCCATTGTTATAAAAAAAGATATTAATAAATATGTTTGTAACATTAGAAGATATGAAGGAAGAGCAATAGCTATTGACTCCAGCCAAGATTTATCATTAAACCAAGATGTGAATCTGCTGTCTCATTTCGAAAGAAATTCAGCGAATTTTCGTTATTTGTTTCTTTGAAACTCTAGTAGGGTAAAAATGGGTGTTCTGGCCTAGTACTAGTCAATTTGCTATATTCACACTCCCAAAACATCACCAAGCATATCAATTTTTTGTATATCAATTCAAGCTTTTGGCCACACAGGAAAGCCACTAGCTATGCCACTCCAAGTATGTGGCATGATTTATTTTTTTCGCCGCATTTTTATATCAAAATACATTGATTTTTTATATATCTAGAACACATTTAATTATATAAATTCATATCAAAAAGGATATCAATTATTTATGATATACAGCTTGTTATTAAAAAAGCCCAAAAGAAGTGGTGAAGGATATGAATTTAATGAATATCACAATCCCTTCTCAGACGTGAATCAAGCTTAAATTGCATACCATTACTAATTGATATAGCAGAATTCAATCTAAAGACAATTCTTCAATATTTTTCTGGCCCACAAAAATCTAACCTTTTGAGTATCAATATCAAAATTTAACCTCAAACCTAACTTCTTAGCTACTAAAATTTATATACATATCAAAAGTCTAACCTCAAACCTAACCTCTTGGATACTAAAATTTATGCTGATATCAAAAGTCTAACCTCAAATATAACCTCTTGGATACTAAAATTTATATTGTTATCAAAAGTCTAACCTCAAACCTAATATCTTAAGTATCAAAGTTTAATTTCATTTTGCATAGCTTTTCACGTAATCTATTAACATACTGAATCATATAATAACCTCTCTTATGCAAATTACATCGTCCACTAGCAGATCCAGTAGGTTTACCACAATCAATACAAGGATACCGTTTCTTAGCCTGATAATGATGTCAACATCCTTCAGGTCAAGTACAAGCTTTTCCACAAACTTTTCCAGAGTTATGTAAATAGTCACAGGAATATGATACCAACATCTTATATATGGGATAGAAAATTTAAATTGAACAAAAGTTTACCCAGTATATATATTAACAAATTTATACCAAGTATAAATATTTTAAATTTAACAAAAGTTTACGCAATATATAAATCTAACTTCAACATACAATGGCATCCAAAAATAGAACTTGCACATGCTGTAACAAAACTCTTTCGACACCTCAAAAACTTCGTCAGCATTATGCTAGTAATAAAAATCAATGTCAAATTCCAGCTACTTTTAGAACATATGCCCCCAAAGTAGTTTGATCTTCCAAGATACCAGAACTAGTCCCACAAATTGATCCAGAAGCTGGCCCAGATCCATCAACCCAAGCCAATAGAGAGGAGATATTACAAAATAATACCCCTTCTGATAACGAATCAAATATTACTCAGGAGGAAATCGATTATCTTATTGCATTGGGTTTAATAGAACCTGAAATCAAAGAAATCTGGCCCGAATTGTGAGGTACTTTCTTAGTAGATAAGGCAAAGAGCAAAAAATTCGTTTCAGCAAAATATATAGAAGGGGGGTTTGCCACTCAATATCCAATACCATCAGGAGATATTATCTTTGAGGAAGCCGAAGTTGGAGATCCAGGTAGACCACACATAAGTTTATCTTCATTATCCAAATGGCAAACAATTATTCCATCATACGAAAACTCAGCATATGAATTTAATGTACTTATAGATGATCCAAAAAAATATGCAAAAGCTCCATACATGCCTCACCTTATGGCTTCAGCTCGAGAACAAATTACAAATGTACTTAAAGCTGAACTCCGAAGAAAAGACCAGGTAAAATCATCAATAGTGGTATATTGTAATTATATGAAAATGGAAAAGAAAGATAAAGGGGATTATAAAATAGAGATTCCATTTTATACATCAGGAAATTTTAAGGGGCGAAAATTTCCGGAAAATTTTCACTTCAAAAATTTCCGCAATTTTTTGCGAAAATTTGTGGAAATTTGCGTAATTTTTTCGAAAATTTTTGAAGTGAAAATTTCCGGAAGATTTCTGCATAAAATTTGCGGAAATTTTCACTTTAAAAAATTTTCGAAAAACTTGCGCAAATTTCCGCAAATTTTCGCGGAAAAATAAAATAAAAAAATTCTTATTTTAATTTAGCCAATCAAATCATGTCACACTTAAACAAATGTGATAAAAAAAATTTATTTAACAATATTAAAATTTTAACATTCCTTCTAAAATATCTTTTTTAAAAATTTAAGAATAATAATGGAGGCAAGAATCGTAGAAGCTAAATAATAATAATAATAATAAAACCGT
>PQFF01000277.1:79153-99582 GCA_003547095.1 Diversispora epigaea | reverse complement strand
AGTGTTTTTTAAATATTTTAAAGGTAAATAAAAAATAATAATATTAAAGAATTTTAAAGTATTTCGAAAACTTACAAAAAAATATAATATAATACTTTCATTTTTGTTTATTTACTATAGTGTTTTTTAAATATTTTAAAGGTAAATAAAAAATAATAATATTAAAGAATTTTAAAGTATTTCGAAAACTTACAAAAAAATATAATATAATACTTTCATTTTTGTTTATTTACTATAGTGTTTTTTAAATATTTTAAAGGTAAATAAAAAATAATATTAAAGAATTTTAAAATATTTCGAAAATTTACAAAAAAATATAATACTTTCATTTTTGTCTATTTACTATAGTGTCTTTCGAATATTTTTAAAGATAAATAAAAAATAATAATATCAAAGAAATAATAGTGATAATAATAGTAACAAAAAATAATCTTTTTATTTTTCAAAATTTGTATTATTTTAAATTTTTTTGTAAAAAAAATAAATAAAAATATAAATAAAAATATAATATAATTTTAAAAAGTTACGAAAATAAATGTAAACTTGCGAAATATTATGAAAAGTTTCAAAATTTTGTGTGAAATATTGTGAAAATATTATAAAATTTTGCGAAATTTTGTGAAAATTTTTGCAATATATTGTGAAAATCTTGCGAAACCTTGCGAAATCTTACGAAATTTTTGCAAAATATTGCGAAAATATTGTGAAATATTGCGAAAATATTGCGAAATATTGCGAAAATATTTCGAAATATTGCGAAATATTGCGAAAATTTTTTACAGAAATTTCCGAAGGTGTTGGAAATTTGCGGAAATTTATGAAGTGAAAATTTGCGCAAGTTTTCGCTTATTAAAATTTCCTGATGATAAGAGCTCCAACATTTGTTTTCCCAACTCCCGAAATATTCATGAAATTCCAATTCAGCACAACCAGCAGCAACAGATTTTAAATAACTTTCATCCGGATATATTCTTTTATCTATAGCAGAATTTGCAACTTTCCGGACGAATTTCTATTTCGAAGTATTTTGAATTAATAACAAATGTTTCAATAAAAGAAGCTTTATAACAAATTATACCTGCCACCCAAATTCAAAATCCAAATGCCAAAATCCCAAATGCCGAAATCCCAAATCCCAAATCCCAAATTATAATTAATATCTTTTGCCGAAATCCCAAATCCCAAATCCCAAATCCCAAATACTAGTAATTTGTGCATTTTGGCGTCCCAAATCCCAAATTATTTGGGATTTGGGCAACACATATATAACAAATATAAACACTTACATTTATAAATTCATTTTCAGTTGTATAATCTAATTCGATTCCACTTGATGCCAATAATTTCTGTATGTCAGAGATTTCTCTTTCTATCTTAATTTGTCTATTATTCATTTCTATTTGTCTGCTATTCATCTCTTCAAATTTATTTAGGAAATAATTGGCATCTTTATGTGTAAATGGGGAATCATCTATAAAAAGAATTGTTTTAAAATTTTTGTATATTGCAAATATTTTTGAAGACTTTTGAAATATTACCATCAGAATAATTTTTTATAGCTCCAGCAACTGTTTTTTGCTTTTTTCTTGAAGATGCTTCTGCAACTTCTTCTGATTCTATTAATACTATTGGCATTGTTGGTGTTGTTGGTGTTGTTGCTGTTGGTGTTGTTGCTGCTGGTGTTGTTACTGCTGGTGTTGTTGCTGCGGGTGTTGTTGAGGTTGTTGATGATGCAGATTGTTTACGATTCTTTTTAACAAATTTTGATTTTCCAGTCAAAAGACCAGAATAAAATTCATCTTTTTTTTTTTTATTTCTTCTATAAAATGAAAACATTTCCTTCTGATTCATTTCCTTCTGATTTATTTCCTTCTGATTCATTTTTTTTGTTACTATTTTTCTAAATTAAAAAACTATTTACTATTATATTTATTTTAAAATTATTTTAAAATTATTAGAAATATTCGAAAATATTTAAAGAAACAAAACAGAATTTTAGTTCTTTATATATCATTTCCTACTATCTAAGTATGATGAATTATTTTAAAATTCTTTATTATTATATCCCTCAATTAGATAGTTATTATCTAATCACTATCATTAAAATGTAATAATAATTTATAATATTACATCTCTGCAACTTACAAAATTAATTAAAATCATATTCGTTATTAGTAACAAATTTTCTGATTTTTAATTGAACAATACTAAAGTCTTTGAATATTATATTTAATTACATGATTATAATTTATATTTATTTTCTTTTTCAAAAAAAAATATAGATAAAATAATTATATATTTTTAAAAATAATGTGGATAAATGCGAAATAAAGATTAAATTTATTAATATAAAATAATAATATTTTTTTTTTTAAAATATAATAATATGGAACATTCCGAAATAATACAACTTAAATATTCATTAGTCTTATCAAATCGAGGAACTATATGAACTATATCTTCTATTGCTTCTATTTCTATAAAATTGTATACCTCCCTCAATTTCAACAAAGGACAGCCATAAACAAATGGAGTTCTTTTAGATATAAAATCGTACCATTATACAAGTGCAAGATGCAATAATTTTTCTTTCTTTAAAAATACTTCTGTTATAAGTAATGTCTAAATAAATAAAATAAAATAAAGTCAAATAATTTACATATTTTATTAAAAAGAATTATTGTAATAATATATACCTGTGCGTAACAAATTCCATTATCAGATTGATATTCAAAAAGTTCTTCATCATTCATAGTTACAGAGATATTACTAAACCATGACCGCTTGTAAAACATGTTTTTTGTACGTAATATTGTACGATTTTCCAAAGTTACAGATTCATATATTTTTATGTGACAACCCTGTGCAGTTGAAATCTTAAGCAGATCAAAATATGAGTCCAAACTTTGAATAAAACGGTCTAAGCCTTTTATCATTTTTTCATCTAAATTTGTTTTGTTTTTATATTTATCAATAAATTCAAAAGCTTTCGAAATATCAAATTCAAATAACTTTGAAGAATGAGTGGAATTTTGAACTTTTTTCAAAGTCGTTTTGCTTAATTATCGCTTTTCTCCATATCTAAATAAAAAAAATTTTTATTAGAGATTTTCTGTTATTTTTATAATTTTACATGATAATTTATATTAATATTTACGGTTTTCATCATTTGCTCTTCCACATCTTTTTTATTACTGAGACGATATGGAATTTTGACATATGTCTTGTGTAAGACTTTGTAAGTTTCAGTAGTATATCCATTTATGGCTCTGAATTCACGAATAGTATTAACAATATGATGAACCCATGAATGTAACTTTGGCAGTTTAAAATCAGAATTCGAAAATTGACCAAATAATTTAATAAATAGATTAGCCCATTTTTCAATTGCTTCCTGAAAATTTTTCAGATCACTTTCTTTAAACGTTTCCTGTCGACTTAATAAGTACATTTCGTTCCATTTCACGTAAACTTCTGAAAGATCCTTATTTAATAAATCATCAACTACAAATACCATCACCTTCATAATATTTCTATAATTATCTGCTATTAAAAGAGCTATCGATTGTAATCCTCCCGAAAATATTTTTAGTTCCGGATGCCTCGGAATTAATGTAATTCTCCAGTTCATTTTATCCACTAATGATCTTCCTTCAGCTTCAAATAATAATTTTTTAGTAAACTCTATTTGGTAGCGATACAAACTTAAATCCAAGTGATGCATTCTATCGGGTACAGTGGCAACGTTAACGTTTATATTTCTAAATTAAAAATAATATAAAGTTAGAATGTACTCAACAATATAAAAGAGTATCACGAAAACTTACGGAATATTTCAAAAATAATTGAAAACTGGTTCCAAACTAGCTTTTTCAGTTGTACCGTTATTATAATATTGCAACATATTTTCTTTGTTACGAAGTACCATCTGATCATCCCTTAAATGTGTATTATTTAAATTTTCTTTTGATACTAGACAAAAATGGCAAGGATAGTTTGAATTTGTTGATTTATAAGTTAACGAAAAAGTACATGCTTCTGGCCAATCGCATATTATTATGGAAACTCTCGGAAAAAACCAGAAAATTTCGTTATCAATTTTTAATTCAATGCCATCGCCATCATCATCATTTGTAAATAATGGATCCAAAAGAAATTTAATAGAATTGTGAAAGGTTTTACGAACTAATTTTTTAAATTCAGAGGATTTTTTTTCTCTCTCATCTTTAGCAGATAAAATCGGAAGGTATTCCAATAACTGTTTGGCATCTTCTTTATTTCTTCTCCATGTGGAAATATTGCCAAGAGAAATATATATAAGATGAAGTGACCCCTTACCCAAGGTGTCAGTTGTAGTTGCATCTGAATAAAGGATGATGGATAAAATGTATGCTACCGATGGGATTGATTCTTTCGCTTTTTTTCCACCAGTTTCCAGTATATTGTTCTCCATATGATTGTTCATTTTCAATCTATAATAATATATATAATATGTTTAGTGATCTTTAACTTATGTCAGTATAAACAATGAATAAAATTTTTTACCTCCAATTTTTTGTAATCATACACAAAAAGCTGGAAAATTTCTGGATTTGATAAAAGATTTTCTATACATTTTATAACTGGTTGATAATTTATAAAGTATTCTTTATTATTATGCACTAATATACGATGTTTATAATATAATAATCATGATAAATTCATTTTATCCATATACTTTTGGCCCATTTCGATATTTTTAGGAAGGGGAGAAATGGATAAATTGGAATGCTTATTAAAAAATTTGATAATTGCATTGCCGGCTTTGTTATTTAAATTATATTTTGTAACAAGAGTCATCAAATCGGCATAAGATTCATTTGGAAACTCTTCAACGTCTGAATCTTCATTTCGTGAACTTTCACTTCTGATATCTAAGTTTTCATTGTGTAAACGTTCGATATTTGAATCTTCATTTTGTAAATTTTCGACATCTGAGTCTTCATTTCGCGAACTTTCAGACAAAATTTCTTCAAAACGTTCTGGAATATTACTGATAACTTCTAATGAAACTGAAGTATCAGCATTATAATTATCATATTCAAATAGATCTGTTATCTCTGAACCTGATGGTAAGTTTTCTATTTCTTGAACACTTTGTTTTTCTTCTATACGATTAAAATTATCATTATCTAATAACATATCAGTGACTTCTGAAACTTCTGTATTGGATTCTTCTATACTAATATCATAAAGGTTTATACATCTATTTACATGTTGGAAATATACATGTTCCCAAAATTGATTTTGGATTTTTGAGGTATTTCGACTTTTTGAGATTTATGCAGAATCCATTCTATATATGGAAGTAAAAAAAGTACCCAGTTATGTGTATCTTCAATCAAAGAATAAATCTGGGTGATCAAAAAATTTCGGATTTTAAGTAAAATAATTTCGTCTTCTATGAAAAACTATTTCGACTTTTTTCCCCAAAATTGCAATTTCAGGGTCTCAAAATAATTTTGCGTGCAAGTATAGTTGGGAATATGAATTACGATTAGAAAAATAACGAACATTGCAATAAGGACATTTATAACTTGTAGACATTTTTTAAAAATTAAATTTTTTGAAATTTTAAGATACTTTTAACTGTTCTTTTTCATTATACTTATATATTTTTTTAATTTTATTTTTTTTCCTTTTTATAACAATAAGAAAATTATTCAAATGTTTCGCTTTTCTATATCAATAAATGTCATAATAAATATGAATTATTTTTTATTTTCACTATATTTCGTGATATAACAAGAAAATAAAGACATATCACTAGTTATAATTTATGATAAATAAAAATATTCCTTTATTTTGTATTAAATAATTATATTTCATAATATAATTTATGGTAAATAAGATACAATAAATTGATATTTTATTTTCGTTATATTTCGTGATATAACAAGAAAATAAAGACATTATCACTTGTAATAATTTATGGTAAATAAGAATATATTTTTGCAATATTTTGTGATATAACAGGAAATAAAGATAAAGATTATAATCTTTTTTGGACAATAAATGCGCATTGATATACTTGATATAACCTTACAAAATATAATGTAAATCCTGATATAATGAAGATCAATATCTCATTCTCCTCTAGGGATATGATATTGAAATGCTTTTGACACTTTACACTTTGTGAAAATAATAATAACTAATACATTCTTTTAAATATACAATCATTCATAATGTTTTTTTATCATTTAACTTCCTACACCGCATATTATTCCATTTTTTCTATTTTTTTACTGTTTTTCGTTGATTTTTCATACCAAAATTCTTTTCGATATTTCGTATCTCTACGTTTAAATTTAAGTAAGTATATTTGAGATTATTTTTACTAGTACTTAATATTAATAATGAAATTTTATATATATCTTTACGTTATAATGCACTTTCGTAATAATATGAAAAAAATAATATTAATAAATGAGAATTCAAATTTGGCTTAAGAGAATCATACTCAACTACAAGAAACGTTTTTCTCATAGAACTACTCTAACTACCGCAACTGCTCCAACTACTGCGACTTCTCCAACTACCGTAACTACCTCAATTATCGCAACCGTCTCAACTACTGCAACTTCTCCAATTTCTACTTCAATAACAGCTACTCAAACTGCTCTAATTCCAAGCTCAAGATCTAGATCTATTCGAAATCATGAAGTTATAGGCAGTAACGATCAAATTATAGCAAAAATATATCATAAAATCATTGATCTTGAGAAAAAAATTGATCTTGTAATTAAAAATCAAGACTCTATCCAAATTGATATTAAAAAAAGTAGATGCTGATATTAGTTTCAACATAAAAGATAAAGATTTTAATGAAGTAATTTTTATTTCTAAATGTTTTCGAAAGATTACTATTATAATTATATTCTATAACTAATAACTTTTTATATAGCGAATTATTGCTAACTTCGCGAAGGAACTTTTCCAAACTTGTATCTACCCTACACCAAAGGAATTCCGAGAATCCGCAGAAAAATATGTCTGAGAAACATTTCCAGAATTTTACAGATCGTTGGGTTCGAAAAAACAATCAAAAAATCTGTAATAAAAGTCTTTCTTTAAAATACATATTAAATTAAATTTAGATCTGTAATTAATTAAAATAAAAATATTTAATAGATGATCAAAAAGCTTCGAAGTATCCGGGGGGGACTGAGTGTAAAAGTAAAAACTGTCATACATGAAGTTTTCTTATTGTCATCAATCAATAGTACGAAGTTCGAGGAAGTTTCTGAATGGAAGAAATTGTTGGCCGTAAAAGAATATTATAAAAACATTTTCAAGCCCATTGATGAAAAAGATCCCGAAACAACTTATATGAGTTGTATAATTGATAAAGTGTGGGGCGAATTATACATGTCGTCAAAACTAATTTGGCCTTGACTCAACTCTTAAAATTTTAATTTTTAATTGCGTCTGACTCAACTAATTGCGTCAATCACTAGTAAAAATCAAAATTTGCCTTGACTCAACTCCAATTTTTCTTGATTTTAATTGCGTCTGACTCAATTCAATAGTTTTGACAACATGTATAGGGCGAATCATGTGACGTTCCGAATGTTCACGTAGCGTGGGCGATCGCGATTACTCAAATAATTCTTAACCCTAATAATTGTTACGTAAAGATAACTGAGGATATTATTAAGGAAAAATATGAAGAAAATTTAGTAAGTATTCTCTTTAATAATATTTTTTCTTTAAATTTCCATTACTAAGTTTTCTAACAAATTTTATAGCTTAAATTAAACAATGAAGAAGAGTTTTGTAACTCTTCGGACGAATCTGAAAACAAGTTGCCACTACCGTCACCATCACTAGCACCAAGAAATGAATCACGTAAAAACAAAAAGTCTAGAATCAAAAAGGAAATTATCTTTTTACCTCTCGAAAAAATACAAGAAAATGCAGAAATACTTGCGATAAAAAATATGAAAAAAAGATCATATGAAAATGAAGACGAAGAAAATAATAATGAAGAAAATAATAGTGAAGAAAATAATAATGAAGAAAATAATTCAGAACTATCCGAAAATTAAAAGTATTATTGCAAATAATATAAATAATATTCAGTGCATCTTAATATAAAAAAAATATTTGTAATAAAATTAATTTATAGTTTGTGTAACATAAAAATTATATATAAACAAAATATGATTTTTTGTTTACAATTTAATTTTACTACATTGCGCATACATCTACAAGTGTCTCTAAATGCATCATACATGCATAATAATAACTTATTATATTTATTCTCTCTAAATGCATTCTCTATAAATGCAAATCCCAAGGTATATTTTATAATATGCTTCTATAAATTCTCTATAATAAATTTTTGATTTCCTTTTATTTAGATTAACTATAGCAAGAAAACAACTGTCATTCATATAAAAAAAACAAATTTTTTTAACTATATCAAGATGAAACACTGCTAAATTATTTCTTAATTTTTACTACGGGTATTTGTTATTTTAAATATGAGTTGTAATTACTATTAAAAGCATTATTTTTTGAAAATATATTAAAGATTACAAATTACTTTACAGTTATAGAAAATATATAATTAAACAATGGTTTATATTAATACTTTAACTTTATTTATATACTATATTAATACTTTATTTATGTACTTTACGTTATTTTTCAAAGTGTTTCGAATTAAAACTGGTTTGTTAATAGTTTAGATTTAATAATTTTTTCGAAGGATTTCAAAACAATTTAAATTAATACTTTATTTTCTTTTAGATATGGAAAAATTAAATTAAATCGAGAATTATAGCTACTAAAACAAAATGAAGTGGACAAGAGGATTATATACACGAGTTTTTAAATGCAAGTTGCAAGTATAATTTATTTATAATATTCTTTGATTTTAATTTTACATATTTGTATATTTCAAAAAACAAAATTTTCGAAGATTATCGGAGCATTTCAAAACAATTAAATTAATATTTTATTTTCTTTTAGATATAGAAAGATTAAATTAAATCGAGAATTATAGCTACTAAAACAAAATGAAGCAGACAAGAGGATTATATGCACGAGTTTTTAAATGTAAGTTGCAAGTATAATTTATTTATAATATTCCTTGATGATTTTAATTTTACATATTTGTATATTTCAAAAAACAAAATTTTCGAAGATTATCGAAGCATTTCAAAACAATTAAATTAATATTTTATTTTCTTTTAAAGAATTATGGCTACTAGAACAAAATGAAGTAGATAAAATGATTATATGCATGAGTTTTTAAATGTAAGTTATGTAAGTTGCAAATATAATTTATTTCTTACAATTTTAATTTTTACTTATTTGTAATATTTCGGAGATTTTCAAATGACATATTAAGGTAAAATAGATTTAATTGAATTAATAATATAATTTTCTTGATATATTTTTAAGACATTTGGATCTTACGAGAATCAATTCTTGAGTAAAAAAATAAATTTCGTAAGTACGTGAAAATCAAAGGTGAATTTAATACCATTGGCGTAAGAATAGCGAAAAGATTCGAATTAAAATTTATTATTATTTATATTATAGAATTTATATTATTTGTATAAATATTATTTGTATAAATATTATTTTTATTATATAACGTAATAAAGAGAATTATTATATTATTATATTATTATATGCTATATGTGTTGCCCAAATCCCAAATAATTTGGGATTTGGGACGCCAAAATGCACAAATTACTATTATTTGGGATTTGAGATTTGGGATTTCGGCAAAAGATACTAATTATAATTTGGGATTTGGGATTTGGGATTTCAGCATTTGAGATTTCGGCATTTGGATTTCAAATTGATATGAAGGCTGGCTCAATAATTGCGCCTTTGGCTAATTAATTTTGCGCCAGCTAAATTCTGGCTAAATTCTGGCTCAAAGGCTAATTAAATTGCGCCGGCTAAATTCTGGCTCAAAGGCTAATTAATTTTTTTCTGGCTAAATTCAGGCGCAATTTCTGATTGGCTGGCGCAATTTTGGTCACGTGACAAAAGGTTGATCAGATAAAATTATTAATTAATTTTACCGATATTTACATTTTAATATATTGTTTTAAAATGGTTATAATTTGGTCAATTTTAATGTTACAAAAATTAAATATATATCATCTTGTAGCTGAGAACCAGATCTTTCGATCTGTCATAGGAATATCATAGTAGAAAATCGCTCCTAGTTACGTAAAATTGATTTGAAAATAAAGCTAAAATTAATTATTTTTAAAAATTTAAAAATAATTATTTAATAAATTTTGTAATTGTGCCAGCCAATCAGAATTGCGCCATTATTTAGCCTTTGCGCTAGAATTTAGCCATTGCGCCTAATTGCGCCGTGGCTAAATTCCGGGCTCAATTGGCTAAATTAAATCTGGCTAAATTCCTGGCTCAATTCGTATTGCGCCTACCATCCCTAGTGGCAGGTATATTATATGCAAATAAATAATTATAAAATTTTAATGTAAAAATTGATATCGCAAAAATAATTAAATACGAAAACTTTCAAAATTAAATGTAAATTTTTACGTAAAATCTACGTAGATTTATGCGATTTTTTTTCGCAACATATTAATAATCTAATATTATGTTTCAAAAATTTCTGGAAAATTATTTCAAAGATCTCTGTGGGTGTCGTAATTCTCTGGAGAAATTATGAACCAAAAAGTTTACAGAATATTACGCCTATTAAAATTTCCTGATGTGAACTAATCGATCAACTACCAGTTCATCGACAAAAAGCTAGAGATAATATACAGAAATCACAAAAGTCATAGGATCGACGACATCTGGAGAAAATGCTACAGATTGTTAAATATAAGGAAGGTAACGAAGTTTTAATGTATGACTCTCGGTTGGATAAACAGTGGTCTAGAAAACTCGATACCCGATGGAAAGGACCATTTACCATTAGTAAATGCTTAGATAAAGGAGCTTATGCCCTGAAAAATCAATTTAATCAACCCTTGAAGGAATTGATACATGCTGATCGACTAAAATTATATAAAGGTCGTACCACATGGGAACCACAATTAGTAATAGATAATTTTGTGTAAATTAATAGAAATTAAGTTACCAAAAATAGTGATACAGGACCCAAGCAATCTATGAATAGGTCAGATAATACTAAATTAGAAAATAAGAAAAGAAAAATATAATTTTTGTAAGTAAATTTTTAAATTTTAATTAAAAATAAGCAACTTTTTAAAAATTTTACTATGATAGCTAAGCAAACTCTAATGTGACCTATTTATAGATTGCTCGGGGTCCTAGTGATACTATGCGTAACTTTAATTAATATTTAAACGACAGACTCTCTACTTTTAGAAAATTTAGTTAGCATGACACGAAATCAGCGATTTTTAGACAAAATGCATTTATATAAACAAGACCTTTTGAATATTGAAGGAAATGTACCTATCTAACAAATAGACCCATACAGACTTACCGACCCTTGAGAACAATCCATCGATACAGTATTTCAATTGTTAAGACAAGAAATTATCCATCGTAATCGAATCAAGACATTAATGTATACTTATTATTTAGGAGAGTTATTAAGTTTTAGAACTCTACCTCGAATGTCATGGTTAGATTATGTGCAACAAAATGATATCTCTAATGAATATCATTATTATTTAGGAGCAATGAGAACTTATAAAGTATTTCAAAATGATAGAGAACAAATTTATAGAACAAATTACTTATCTTTATATGTAATGGCTCGAATGAGTAAAAATAACTTCGACAATAATTTTATGCCTTTTGTACAGGCTATTAGGGATATTTTGGTGAATATAAGGTCATAAGAGGACTTATGAATTGATTGGGAGGGTAACTGTTACCATAGTAATATTGTAGTAGATATATTCTTTTTATTATTATTAACTTATATTATTTATTATTATTATATTTATAATTAGTTAGTATCTATTTATTTATTATTTATATTCTTATCTGTAATACGAGAGACAAATTGATTTACAAATATGTAGTTGTGTAGTGTAACTGTGTCCTGTAATAGATTTACCATAAATAATAGTAAATTAATATGTAGATCATGTATTATGAGGACCCAAAGGACCTAAAGAACCCAAAGGACCTAAGGAACCTAAAGGACCTACAGAACCCAAAGGATCCAAAGGACCCAAAAATTAGTTATATAAAGGATGGATTTTGGCCTGAGGCAAAGACAATCAATTTATAGTCAGATTTTAGAATTCGTTAGTTTAGGATTCTATCCTTTAATTAGAAAACTTTTTGTAACTAATTTATTTGTAAATTAGTTTCTGTTGTATTTGCAATTACCATTAATAAAGGTTATTATTACCTTGAAATTATCAGTATTATTGTTTTATTAATAATAATCAACCCTTTGTATTGAATCGTCTACTTTATCATTTGGAGCGCTGTCTCGTGATATTAGTAGTTAACACTAATCGATACACTTATTAACAGTAGTTATTTAACTTCTAGAACCTACCTATTAGTAGTAGTTGTATCTATTTTGACTAATAGTTTCCTTGAATAATATCTCTTAATATTATCTCAAGAGTTCCTGTTCATCCCACGTGTTTATTAAGAAGGATAAACCTCCGTCGGTAACAACGTAAATCTTGCACATGATATATTTTGATTATATGTTATATTATGATTCAATAAAATTTTGAGATTCAGAAGTCTAAAATAAAATCTTGAATTGAGGATCTGGAATAAGGGTCCTCAAAAGAATATGTCTGAAATTTTAAGGTCATATGATATCTAAATAGGTCCCTGCACAAGTGGGATAATAGTATAGAAAAGTTATATGATGTTAATTTAAAATATCTGATCATTAATAAATTTGAGGTAAGATCTTGCTAAAATAAAAAAAAAATATATAAGAGTATACATTATAACATAAACACTGGTATAATTATAAACATAACTGAGAATATAAATTAATAGATATAAAAAAGTTGAGTTTTTTTTTTAAGTTTGAACTTTAGTTAAACTTAATTAGTTTTTAGTTTTTGAATTAAAGAATAACTCAGTAAATTGATATTAATTAAGATAGGATTCTTATATTGTTAATAAATAATTGTGCAATAATTCTTGATTCATAGTGAATAATTTGTCAATGTAGTATTCTTGATATAAACTTTACCTTTTTGCTTTTTTCAAATAAATTTTAACTGAACAAACTTTCATCTTATATAAAATCCCTTCAACTTTAGCACATCGCATATAATTGCTGTGTGATCTTTATACTTTGTTTTTCCTGTTATAGTTGATAGTTTATCTTGATTCCTTTGAAGAAGAATCAAGGTCAAACACCAGAAAAGATTTAGTTTCAACCCTAAACGAAACTTTTGTGATCGTCACCAGTAAAAAAATTGTAACATTGGAAAAGTCATGTGAATTTAGAACAAGCAAAGCCACTAAATTTTATAAATTGTTTTCTAGATCCATTTCTCAATCGTAAACGTTAGGTTCTTGCATTGAATTTTGGATATAAAATGAGTAGAAAAAGAGCCGAGTCATTAAAAAGTTTGTCACTCCCCAGTTCTGCCCGTCCCCAGACCGAAAAAGAAATGGCAACAATGCATAATTATAGAGAAAGGTGAGATCGAAGCTTTATATACTTTCATCGATTTCACCGATTTCAATGATAGAAATATATATTTATCACCTTTTTTTTAGTGGAATTCTCCTTCTTTCTTTAACTCAATCTCGACAAGCTTGGACGAGTTCGATTTTGAAGAAGTTTTCTAGCAAGCAAGATGTTGTTTATCACCCTGTTTTACCTGAAAATACATGTCAAGTTGCAAACGTTTCACTCCTGGGAAAATGCCATATAACCATAGGACCCCATACTTTTTATGACACCAAGATCTATGAAGCTGTATATGAAAAAGATACAAAGAATAATATAGAATTTCAAAGTGGAAGTTCACAAAGCCAGATAAACTCACAATTTCCAACGTTATTTCAAACAACTTCACATCCACATGTACAACTTAACAACACGCAATCTGTAGTGGCAACACCCTCACTATCCAATTTACAGACATTACCAACTAAGACAAATTCATATTCAGCAACATCACGACCAATACAACCGGCAATACAACCACGACCACTATCTCAGTCACCTCAATTGCAAGTGCCGATTCAACCACGAGTAGTAATACCCAGGATACCTACTCGTTCAACACCTTCAACACCTTCGACACCTTCGAATTCAATTATTCCGTCTTCTACAGTTCCAATTTTATCCAATTCAATCATTTCTTCATCTATTTCATCTTCTACTCCAACTTCATCAAATTCGAGTATTCCTTCCTCTATTCCATCATTTACACCTTTCACTACTACACCAATTTCATCAAACATAAATGTTCAGAGTATAAATGCTTTAGTTCCCACTAATACATCATTATCTACTAATGGAAATGTTCAAAATGGATCAAGGGCTATAACGTCACCAAATTTACCTGCTAATTCTCAACTCACAGCATTAATGCAAACAGTACTCCAGACAGTTAATCCAACTCAAATCTTGGCTATTCAAGAACATTTAAGACAACCACAGGCGGCAACTCATATGACTCAAGAACAAAAAAATGCATTGATAAGTCAACTTTCTACTATTCATCAATTATTGACAACATCACAATTGGTTCAACAACAACAAACACAACAACAACAACAACAACAACAACAACAACAACAACAACAACAACACCAATTACACCAATTACAACAAATTCATTCACGGTCGCAATCCCAAATTCCGAGAAGTAGACAAATAGTTAGATATGAGGTTTTATTGGAATTTAAAGAAAATAAAAATGATAAATGGTTATTCCCGAAAGAAACGATTCTGGAAGCTTTGTCAATGTCAGAACCTTATGATGTAAGTTAATCTTTTACTTTATATACCATAATTTTTTAATATTTTTGATACAAATTTAATTTGAAAATTTATTCATTTAGGTTTTAGCTTCGTTTTATCTTCCTCAAAATGATGAACCAACGAGTGGTAAACAAATCCATCAACCTGTTACTATGCATCTTACAAATTTGACGCAAGTGACCTGGGATGCATTACAAAAAGCTACTAATGATGTAGCATCTGTAATCCAATCAATGGCAACAAAGGTTATAAAATTTTCCTTTTTTTTAAAAAAAAAATTTCATTTATAATATTTATATTTACAATTGATCATTTTTTCGATTATTTTTCGATTGTTTTTTAGATGAATACCAAACCCCCTCGTGTATATTTACAACATTGTTTACCTTGTGATTACCCTGAAGAATTATTGGAGGTAATATATTTGGAATGAAATTTTATTAAATGTTTAAATATGTAACAGACTATTTATTATGAATTTTCATTATTTAGGCAATCGGACAAAAAGTATCCAAATTGGATGGAACATTAATTATTGATACAATAACATCACCAAAAGACAAAAAACGTAAAAAAGAAGATAAAGAAAAGGAAGTAGAAGTAGAAGTAGTCATTGAGACCCGCAGCAAGGATATTAAAGATGGTAAAGATATAGATATGGAAGCTCCTGAAATTGTAAGAAAGACATTATTTTTTTTTTTGATTCATCGAAATTAATTAAACTTAATAACATTTAACTTAATATTTACCTTGACATTTACACCTTAACACTTACAACTTAACATTTACTTTGATATATTTACCTTGATATATTTACCTTGATATATTTACCTTGATATTTATCTTAAAAATTTTCAGTCCGAAACAAGAGCTACTAAAAAATTAAAATCAACATCAAAAAATACTGAAGGTAACATAAGTACATTATTATAATTTTTTACATTTCTTCTTTTAACAAAAAAATATTAAGAATATAATTAAAAAAAAAGTTATATTTGAAATATCATAGGTGGTAGAACGACGTCAAGGGCATCAACTTCTAACACACCAAAAAAAGCAAAATCCGTACCTAATCTAGCAGCATCATCTACTTCTGCCTCAAGTGGAGGCAATAAAAGATGTGCTTACTGTTTTTGTAAAACTACACCTATGTGGAGAAGAGGACCCGATGGAGCTGGTATGTAAAAAAATAGTAAAAATAATTAAATTATACCACCATAATTTTACTCACTTTATATTTTGAATTTTACAATATAGGAACTTTGTGCAATGCTTGCGGAGTAAAATGGAAACAAGGAAAGATTTTACAGGGACCAAATGCTAGTCGAACTGCGGAGGGAGACGCAAATAATGCGGCATCGAGTTCTAAATCCCGAAAATATTCGTTATCAGCGGCATCTTCAAGAGCCAAAAAGAAGTCAGGTAGATCACTTTCAATGAGTGAAGGTGCGAGTGCGTTAACATATATTGGTAATGATGATGGTCGTGAAAAGGTCTCAGAAACTTCAGGGGGTGGATTTACAAACAGTGGTTCACAAAGGATTGGGTTAGGCAGAAGAGCATCTATATCAGCAAAGAAAGGTTAATGTTTAATAATGTCTTTTGACACTGAAAAGAAAAAAAAAATCGTTAATAAAAGAATTTTATGATAATTTACTTTGTTTCTATTTTTTATATATTATTAATTTTTTAATTTTTTGATAGTTGAAATTAACCTATTCGTTCCACTTTTTTTTTGTAACCAGCGATTACATCCACTGTTCTAGGGGGTGAATTTGCGGCATCACCAGGTAAGAAATTATGTACAAGCTATTAAATATAAATTTAAATTTAAATTTAAAATTTATGAATATCATAATTTAAAATATAATTATAAATATAAAAATATAATTTAAAAAATATAATTATAAATATAAAAATATAATTTAAAATATATAATTTATTTTAGACGCTGAATCTCCGGACAATGTAACAAGTCCTTTACGTTCACCACCACCACCACAAGTTACTATAGTACCAACATCAAATCAAAATACATTAATTCCAACATCATCACGTACCACATCTACGACATCACAAAATAATAATAATGGTCCAGGAGGCGTTATAGGAGGAGGAGGATATCCAATTAATTTAAAATTGAATTCAATATTATTTGGTATTGGAGGTGGGAGTACATATTTTTCTCAACCAAATTGTTCAGCTGAAGTTTTTGAAAATTATTTAAAAGTTAAATTAACCAAAGATGGGTATGAAAAAACGGAAGTTGATATTTGGAAAGAAAGTATTGATTTTATTGCATTTGAAAATGAGAGAGATTTAGCAACGGGATTCCCCATTTTAGCATTACAGGCACGCGTTGGTCAATATCTTTCGGGGTAATTTATTTATTATATTTATTTCTTATTTATTATAATTTATTTATTTTTATTATTTTAACGATATTTTAATTATTATTATTATTATTATTATTATTATTATTTTTTATATAAATATATTTTTTGTAATTTAGATTTGATCAAGAATTATTAAATCCTGATCGTAATGATACATTAGTAATGTTTAAATTTATTAATTTAAATGTTAACTTTAGACCTTCCGTAACAGAAAATATTCTTAGTGGTAATAATGGTGGTAATAATATTGGTAATAATAATGGTGGAGGGGAATCATCATCATCTGTAAGGAATAATGGAGAAAGTCGAGATCTTAAAACTTTCTTAGAAAAATGGCTTACTACAAATAATGTTATTCGTATTGTTTAAATAATAATAATAATCATTTGATGATGATTAATAATTGTATATTTGGGAAAAAAGATTGGGCTGGCTCTTTATTTGTAAGAATTTCATTTAATTTTATATATATACATATATATATTTTTATTTTATTTTATTTTATTTGTTTAAAGAACGATAATGAACGATAATGTTAAGTATAAAAAATCCCTTTATTATACCACTTTATATCTTTTCTTTACCTTTACCTCCTTATATACCATAATGTGCGTGTAGAAGGGCTTTCTTTAAAAAGAAAAAAAAAATCAGTTAATGTTGTATAATAAAATTACTCAAAATTGCTCAAAATTAATTTTATTTATTACTTATTTATTACTTAATTTAGATTTAGATTTTTTTTTTTTTTTGTTCTCATTTCTATCATATGATAAATCAGATGATTATTTTAATCACTTTTTAGTGATGATATNTCTGTAAGGAATAATGGAGAAAGTCGAGATCTTAAAACTTTCTTAGAAAAATGGCTTACTACAAATAATGTTATTCGTATTGTTTAAATAATAATAATAATCATTTGATGATGATTAATAATTGTATATTTGGGAAAAAAGATTGGGCTGGCTCTTTATTTGTAAGAATTTCATTTAATTTTATATATATACATATATATATTTTTATTTTATTTTATTTTATTTGTTTAAAGAACGATAATGAACGATAATGTTAAGTATAAAAAATCCCTTTATTATACCACTTTATATCTTTTCTTTACCTTTACCTCCTTATATACCATAATGTGCGTGTAGAAGGGCTTTCTTTAAAAAGAAAAAAAAAATCAGTTAATGTTGTATAATAAAATTACTCAAAATTGCTCAAAATTAATTTTATTTATTACTTATTTATTACTTAATTTAGATTTAGATTTTTTTTTTTTTTTGTTCTCATTTCTATCATATGATAAATCAGATGATTATTTTAATCACTTTTTAGTGATGATATGCAACATCAAATAACCAAATAATCATAATTATAATGATATACAAAATGTATGAGGAATGTGGCTGGGTTTCATAAAAATTTCCTGATTAGCATTTTTATTTATAGTTTTAAAAGAAATTACTATTATTATTACACATTATAAATTACACATATATTATTATTATTATTATTATTATTATTATTTTATTTTATATATATATATTTTCGTAATTCGTAATTATCACCAGATAAAATTTAATTCATCCAAATAAAAATTAAATTTAATTCATCCAGATAAAATTTAAAATTTTAATCAATCCAATGATTGAATAGACTAAAATAAGATGATATCAATGTGATATAAATTTGAAAATTTAATAAATTTAATGTTTACATCAACCGACTTTCTTATATCTCATATATCTTCACATATAATACATATATATATTTTTCATCGATAAATTTGATAATTGATTATATACATCTGCGGATAGATTAATAAATTTTGATTGGTTATTAAAATCGAAAATTGACATGATTCGATGACGTATAATGATTATTGGGTGGTGTACAAAGAGATTTTGTGGAAACAATGATCTGATGGAACCATACGATCAACTCCAAGCAGTATACAAATCTGTGGTTCGTTTTCTCTTAACAATGTCCTTGTCTACCTTTTTCGAAATCAAGAATTTTAGATAAAATTAATTTATAAACTTCCTTTCGCTATCTATAACAGTTCAACTTTAAAAGAACAATAATCCTATATATCTAATATTACAACTGCTGCTGGTAAGGAGTCTGGTAAGTTATTTATGCTAGTTTATTAAATGATTTTTTTTTGGTTTTAAACATCATTATCTGTTCTGTAAAAGTTATGACTTCTTTAATAACGAGATGTTGGCTTCTATTTCATCATAAAAGCTTAAATAAAATATAAAAAATATGGAACTTTTTAAAAGCAGTAAGTATTATTTCTAAAAAGTTATAAAATAAATTTATTTTATTTATATTTAATAAAATTTATAATCTAACACTAGGTGCTTTTATTACTTTTTTTTTTTTTCATACAAAGTTACATCGTCTCGTCGTAACTCTGCCGACTCTTCCGCTTCTACCGAAACAATGTCATCGCGAACTTCACCAATTTCGAATACTCCACCAACACCAAAAGAATATGAAAGTAATTTGTCAGCTCTTCAATCAGCTGTTTCTGCACTGGTTTCAGCTCAAACAGGAAGGACACAATCTATTGATGTTGGTTCTAGAACTACAAATCATAGGGAGTCAAAAAGAGTAGGTTCTAAACCTCCTCGACAACTTCAATGTTTTAACTGTGGTATAAAAAATACACCGCTCTGGCGTAGAACACCAGATAGAATGCATTCATTATGTAATGCTTGCGGTTTATATTTTAAACAATATCATGTACACCGACCATTACATATTATACATAAAACGAGAACATCATCAGCCAAATCTTATCCTTATATTTTACCTGCTACTAGAGGAGAAGAAGAAGAAGAAGGAGATGAAGTAGTAGAAGAAGGAGATGAAGAAAATGATGTTATTATGGAAGAATATTCTGACATATCATCGGACCATCCAATGGGACTTGAATCTAATGAAGAAACAACTCTTGAAGCAACAATTCAATCAGAAACATCAACATTTACACCATCTACACCTTCATATTCCGCGCTACATAATAATAATAATAACAATAACAATAATAATAATAATAACAATAACAATAATAATAA
>PQFF01000277.1:41634-70619 GCA_003547095.1 Diversispora epigaea | reverse complement strand
GGGGCTATAATAATAATAATAATAATAATAATAATAATAATAATAATAATAATAATAATAATAATAATAATAAGTTACCGCGTCATCTTCTAATAATTTATCAAAAGGTAAAGGAAGAATTTTTAATACTGGTTTATCAGAATTGATTAGAACTTTTAAACATTTATAAAGATGAACAAGTATCTGTTTAACCAAATCCATTTTTCCTAAATTAATAAATAATAATAATAAATATATTAATAAAATAATTTAATAAAATAATAATAGATATATTAATAAAATAATTTAATAGAATAATTTAATAAAATAATTTAATAAAATAATAATAAATATATTAATTAAATTTATAGACATAGTTTACCCCATAAAATATGTTGCAATAATAAAGTTGGATGATGATGTGGTAATGGGCCATTTAAGTGGTCAACAACATGAAATAAAGTTGGAAATGATTTATTTACTCCAGTTATTTGTGATACTAATAAAATAAAATTAATAAAATAAAATGAAATAAAATAAAACAAAATAAAATAATCAATCAAATAAAATCCTTTAAATAAATTATTCTCACCTTTATATGCACTTTCGTCACTTAACCATTTACTATAACATCTTAATTGATTTCCTGAAGCTACAATAAGTGAACCTTCGTTTCCCCATGATACACCAGAAATTGACAATGGCACGTTACTGAAAAAAAAAGGAAATAATTATTATTTATTATTATTTATTATATCATGATTTATTAAATTTATTATCATCATCATCATCATCATCATCATTATTATTATTTATTATAATTTATTCTTACTCTGGCATAGAAATTTTCGAAAATAAGATCCATTTTGCACCTTTAGATACATAATGTTTACGAAGCTGCGTGTATATTAATATTTTCCGTGATGTTGATACAGCTAATACAAGTTCAGCATTGGATGTGAATAACCAATCAATATCAATTATTTCTTCACTATAACCAAAAAAAAAAAAAATTAAAATAAGATTTTTATTTAAGTAAATAATTACTATAAAAGAGAAAATAATTTAAATATACCTAAATACAGTGATAAAATCTTTGGCGGGGGGAAGTCTCTTAGTGATACATTCCCAAATCGTCATTTCATCTCCGATAGAAGTTTTGAGAACTAGAGAAAAATTTTAATATAAGCGAAGTAAAATGTATTAATTAATTGTAATAATTAATTATAATAATAATTATAATAATTAATTGGAATAATTAATTGGAATAATTAATTGGAATAATTAATTGAATATATGTTAAATATGATAAATACAAATTAAATATTATATTACCAACAGCAACTTTCCCTTGTGGTCCACATTTGATCAATTTTGGTATTTCTTCACCTATATAAAATTTTACTTCTTCCATCCAAATTTTTGTAGATAATTTAATTTTCTTATTCGTTATTATACATTGCCAATATCTAATATATCCGTCATTAGAGGAAAATGTTAAAAGAACTGGATGATTAAAATCCGAAGATGGATAATTTCTTGCATTAATTCCTGCCCATTGTTCAACTGCGATAGCCATTATAATTTTATTATTATTATTCTTCTCATTCATCATCGGAAGTGAGGATCTTGAAATAAAATTAATTTGAGGAGAAAACCCTCGTTCATTTTCTATAATATTCCATAAAAAGATCATATTTTTTTGTGAACTAACTCCTGCGATAAATGTTGTTAATAAAGTTTCGATCTTATTTTGAAAAGAGAATAATAATGTTAATTCAAAAAAGGGATCGTAATCTTCGAGTACTGCAATTTGACGTGAATAATTATTATTTTCATATGAAAATATTGCAATTTGTGTCCCATCGTAAGCTGCTAAATAATTTCCTAAAAAACATGTAAAATAATTATTTGAATTATTTGAATTATTTGAATTACCCGAATTGTTTGAATTGTTTGAATTATTTGATCATATTAAGATTATTATGACAAAAATAAACATAATGAATTAAAAAAAACCCCCCTTACCATTCAGAAATACACACGTATTCTTAATTCTTGAATTCATGAAAACAGATGACTTTTCAATAATACTTGGTCCGATTCGTTTATCATGCTGAAATAGAAATATAATCATATGATAATATCATATATATTATTAATCTATTATTCATTTATAAATAATTTATGTATACTTATGATACGTACCTGTAATTCTGGTGTTAATATATTCCACAAAATTGTCTCGCCATCTTTTGCAAGAGAAATGAAATTATTTCCTCCAGGTGCTTTAATAATTGATTTTATATTACTATGATGACCAGTCCATGAATATTTTAACTGTAGTGAAGTTGTTGATTGTAAATTATCAAACACATCAACAAGGCGAATAGAATATTTATTAATATGACCATGAGGACTTTGTGAAACAATCATCAGCTCTACTGATGCTTAATTAATTAATATAAATGGATCAATTTTTTTTGATTTTCTAAAATAAAAAATTTATTAAACGTAAAAAAAAAAAAAATTCATCAAAAATTACAATGAAAATGTGATCTTACATTTTAGGTAATCAGTTGCAGTGTTATCAGTATAATTCTCATAGAAAGTTGCCGTGTTTCCAAAAAAATATTCCACTTCTGATATAGGAATTGCTTGTGCGATACGTAATAATACAAGTACTTTAGGAATACGACGCGGTCTACAATAAATATTCTATATTTATATATAAAAAGAAAGAGAGATGGATACATACATATATATATATATATTAATTATTAATTATTATATATATTATCGATATTTTCGATATTTTCTTTTTTCAAAATAAAAAATAATAATAAATTATCATCAACATACACGTATTCCCCAAATAATCATTGACCCATCTCTCTGAATTTGATAAAGCAAATCAGGTGTATCATTTGCAAGGTTGCTCAATTTTCTTAATCCTGAACCAATAATTATAGCTTTATCATTTTCATCACTATTAAAAGCTTCCATCGAAATTCTTAAAGATGTTAAAAATTCTTTGGAATGAATCCAATGTATTGGAGTAAAACAATCAGGATCCTGTGAACAAATATCTTCCTCTTCCGAAGATTGTAATGTCACCAATGATTGGCTAGGATCAACAACTGTTGATATATAAAGATTATATGGCTCTTCGGGATTAGTTGCCGCCCAGATTCTACACACTCCATCTTTACACATGGTTAAAATAATATTGCTACCGGTAGAACTGAATAATCATATGGATTTATGTGAAATATCAATCACGATACAAGTAAAAAGATGATTAAATAAGGTAAATTTACTTTTTTTGTTCAAGGGGGCCTTTTCGCCACGTAAAATTAGTGACGGCTCGTGGATGTGGCAAATAATTAAAATTGTATTTTCGTTCTTTAGATTCATTATTAGAAGAATTCCACCATATTTTCAGTAATCGATCACACTGAAATCCACAACAAAAAAAAAAAGATGTAATAAAATTAACAAAAGTCATTTATTTAAATAATAATATTTCATATTTCAAATAATACGTTTACCTCTCCCATAGTTGCAAACAAAGTAGAATCCGGAGAAAATTGGACCAAAATTAATTTAGATGAAACTCTAATAAAAATTACGTAAATTTTATCGCTCAGAAGTGCAATTAAAATAATTAAATAATTAAAGTAATTAATAATTAATGACAAACTTCTGTTCCCAGATTTTTGTCCATTTCATCATATCATAATTGGATGATGTATGTTCCCATAGTGTAAGACTTTCTCCACCCACCAAAAGTGGACCTTAATAATTTAATAGTTTTAGTGAATGCATAAAATTACTAAAATTGCTAAAGTTGCTTTATTATTTTTATTATTTCTTTCTCATAACATACTCACCCGTTGCCCAAGAAGTACAAAATACTGGATAATCATGTTTCAGAATTTTCATTAATTTCCATTGTACAGTCTGATGATCAATGAATTCAAGTTTAGAAGAATAATCCAAATTTTATTAATTATTATTAATTTTTTTTAAGTATTAAAAAAATGGCAAAAATAAATACCATTTCTTTATTGACTTGAGGGTAGAAAACAAGTACATTGATTCCAATGGTAATTGCAATCTATATTATTTTATTACATTATTATTTTTTTATATATAAACTTCATAATTAAAACCTATAATTCTCAAAGAAAACAAACCTTGCCGTCATTTTCCGACATCTCTACCGAATTAATTTTATTTCCCAATGGTTCACCTGAATCAACTTTGCTCAAAAATTCAGAAATTCCAATAGTTTGAATGTGTTCTTCTGAATTTCCATTATATATTATGATTTTATCCCCTGAACAATAACTCTTTCAAGTCAAGAAAGCCGAGTAGAATTAATTGAAAGTTTGTTAAGAAAGCCGAGTAGAATTAATTCAAGGTTTGTCCAAAGCAGCTCACGTTAAACTTGCATATTAAAACTTACAAGATAACGGATCTTCTCCCAATGTGATATATGAAAACTTTGAATATTTCCATTTGATTTTCCTGAACATGTTTGTTGAGGTAACATAGTTTTTTATAAGTAAATGATTTTAATTGTCAACCCCGAAATTTAGTTTGTCATAGCATAGGTAATTTTTTTTAGAAAATTGCGAAAAATGAATTAAGTAGTTCTGGTCACCGTGATTAATCGTCATATGATAAATTGCGTTCTCGAAATCTCCGGCCAACTGGTCCGTCCCGTCCTTTAGGAGGTCCGATATAAGTCATGTGTGCATATAATATTTCATTTAAAATAGAAAGTCATCCAGTTTTTTTTTTTAAGAAATTCCAGTTTAAAAAAACTATAAAATTGAGCAAAAACAAATAACACTGGTTAAATAAAGAAAAATAAAAAAAATTTTTGACACAAATAAGTAGAAAATATGCAAATATGGACAAGAAGATTTGAAATGATCATCAAGAAATTTTAAAAGGTGAAAATTTTTGAAAAATTTGTATATAAGATTTTGTTTATGATCTTGAACTTTTTCAAAAATTATATATTTTCTTTCTGGAAATTTTCAAAAACTTATTTACTNATTCAAGGTTTGTCCAAAGCAGCTCACGTTAAACTTGCATATTAAAACTTACAAGATAACGGATCTTCTCCCAATGTGATATATGAAAACTTTGAATATTTCCATTTGATTTTCCTGAACATGTTTGTTGAGGTAACATAGTTTTTTATAAGTAAATGATTTTAATTGTCAACCCCGAAATTTAGTTTGTCATAGCATAGGTAATTTTTTTTAGAAAATTGCGAAAAATGAATTAAGTAGTTCTGGTCACCGTGATTAATCGTCATATGATAAATTGCGTTCTCGAAATCTCCGGCCAACTGGTCCGTCCCGTCCTTTAGGAGGTCCGATATAAGTCATGTGTGCATATAATATTTCATTTAAAATAGAAAGTCATCCAGTTTTTTTTTTTAAGAAATTCCAGTTTAAAAAAACTATAAAATTGAGCAAAAACAAATAACACTGGTTAAATAAAGAAAAATAAAAAAAATTTTTGACACAAATAAGTAGAAAATATGCAAATATGGACAAGAAGATTTGAAATGATCATCAAGAAATTTTAAAAGGTGAAAATTTTTGAAAAATTTGTATATAAGATTTTGTTTATGATCTTGAACTTTTTCAAAAATTATATATTTTCTTTCTGGAAATTTTCAAAAACTTATTTACTCTTAAATATGTTAATTTTTGACAAGGTTACTATCAAATAAACTATTGTAATTAATAAAATTATACAATTTCATATAGTTTTGACTTTATTCATTGATAATATTTCAATAAAAAGATATATAAAAAATAAAATTTGACTAAATTAAGTTACCTAAATAACACTGGTTGAATGGAAAAAAATAAACCAGTTTTATCATAAATAGAATTCCGATTGATAACTAAATTTGCTAAGATTTATTAAGTATAGACAGTCGATTTTTTCCGATTTATAAATAGGAATTTCTGATTTATAAATTTTCACAAATAAGATGTCCGATTTATGCATATTTGCGTCATCAATAGGATTCCAATTTTTGTTCATTTGACCAGTGTAACTTTAACTTACTATTATAAAAAATTTTATTAAAACTTCCCATAAGTCAAGCTCAGTCAAACTTTATAAAGTCTGACTCAAGCCTTAAAGATTTAAACTTAACTCAAGCCTGACCTGAGTTTAATTTTAAACTTAACAGTCATGTGAATTGTCGGCGATTTTTTTGAGCAAATTAAATTATGCAGATCGTCGATCACTTTTTTATATGATCTTTTATCGTTTTTGAACATCACGAATAAGTGAAGTGTGTAACATTATTAAAATACATAAATATTTGATTCATGAAAAATGATTATCGGGTTTCTAATAATATATTTATAAACTTTGAAAGTTAAAAAATCCCGTCGTTTAAAAGGATCTTGAACAAAAAGTTCACCTATTCGTTGAAATTTTAATAATTAATTGTAACGAGAAAGATTTAATTTATATTTTATTAAATTAAAACCTGTTTCAAACTACTATTTATAAATAATATTTATATTGATATCAAATATAGTAATATGTAAGACCTCCTTAACGCCTCGAATATTTTTGTAAGTATATTTATACGTTAATATTTGATAATAAAAGATAATCTATAATTAAATGAATACCAATTATTTTGATAATATTTCAGAAACAGACAAAAGTTTTACTCATATACCTATACCTGATCAACTTGCAACAAGTCTTGAAGATAATAACAGTAGTGATGAAGAGGATTCAAGTAAATGGGAAACAGATTCTGAATCATTAATTGATGAGAATATAGAACATGAAAATGAAAGAGAAATATTGCAGACAGAATATGAAAATGAAAGAGAAATATTACAAATAGAGAATAATAATTTGAAACCTTGTGCAGTTATAGATTATATTGATGGTAATATTAAAAAATGTGGTGCAACAAACAAATTGTGTAAGCTGTGGCAATTAGTTGGAACATGGCAACTAGATACTGATACTGTAGAACAAGCTGAAGGACAACTTGAAAATTTAGGTGTGTTATAGTCATTTTTTATTTGATCAAAACAAGTTACATTCTGCAAGTTTAAAAAAAATCAAAAATATTATTCAAAGTTTTATTGTTTGTAAACGGTGTCTTTATTGTGGAAATAATTTTTATATTTTTAATCGAGGGAAAAATTGCTCAGAGCATTCATGGTCTTTAGTTGGAAAAAATCTTCAAATAGCATGCATTAGTCAAAGATCTTGTCCTGCTCTTCAAAAATTTGATTCAATTATAATTCAATCACAATCATTTGTTAATTCTCATTACATTTGTTGCAAATGTTATGAAAAATTTGGAGGACATTTTTACCAACATCCAGGAACTGATCAAAAATTTATTGATTGTATTAAAGAAGGAAAACATGATCAAGATATTACAAATTCCCTACTTTTATTTTTAACATGGATAAAACAAGTTGCATATTCCAATGATATAAATTTAAAAAACAAAACTTTATCTTTAATTACTCCAACATTACAAATTTTAAAAAAAGATCAATTTAACTTTAATTTTCAAAATCCTCCTAGTCTTTTTACAATTCAAACAATTTTTAAATTTTATAAAATTAATTTAAATGAAAAAATTAGTTGAAATCATAAAGAATGTTATGATCTTGGTAAAAAAATGGCAAATATTTTATTAAGAGAGAAAAAACAAATTATATCTTAAAAATTACAACTAGAAGAACCAAAGTCATTACTTGAATTTTATAAAGCATTGCCTTTTCAATTAATTCAATTTTTCGAAGGATTGATTCAAACTTTTCTTAAAAAATTGAATAATAATGCAAATCAGAAACAACAAGAAAGAAAAAAAAAAATTATTATTTTAAAAATTTAAATAAAAAAAAAATTCAAAAAATAGTTATTTTTATAACATCAATAATTGTGTCACTTGGATTTAAGGGAACAAAAATTTGGCTTATAAGAATGCTTGCAAGTTTGTGTCAAAAATCTCATTTATTATCTTCTTTATATAAAGTTCTTTTATCAATTGGTGCAATAGATCACACAAAACATTGGGAATATATTCTAGAAAAAAACAGAATAGATGCAGCAGAACCAACACTTCGTCTTTTAAAAGGATCAAATATTTGGAATGCATGCGTTATAGATAATATTGATATAAAAGAAAAAACCTTTTCTTATGGAAATATTTATGATGTCACATGTTCTAGTGTTCATGCTATTTTACGACTAGTTTTTCAATTTCAATTACCAATTGATATAACAAGTATTAGTAATAACATAATTGAGTTAAATGAAGAATCACAATTATTTGGATATAATCAAATTTCTAATGAAATTATAAATACTTTAAAAAATATATTAAAAGAATCACTTAACATTTCTAAAAATCCAGATTTATTTTTTTCTCGTGAAACAAATATTGAGATTATTAATCAAAAAATCATTGATACATATAAAATTAGTTCCAAATGTATACCAGCACATCTTGTTATACTAGAAGCAGGAGGAAACTCTAATAATGACATGGAAATATTTGAAGCTTGTAAAAAATATTATAAAGATTTTGGAATTAATGATAAAAGTGAAATTGATATTTTTTGTGATCAAGCACTTTTTCAAAAAGTTCTTAAATATCATAATAACAAACCTTAAATAAAACCCCTTTTGGGTCAATGGCATGCTAGTAAAGATATGTGCAATACTTTACTTACTATTTTCTCAAGTTATGGCATCTATAATTTGGCTAGTGAACTTGGAGTAAATTTCTTGGACAAACTTGAACAAGTGGTGGATTATAGATCTACTTGTCAAGTACTAGATTTGATATGGCTTGCAGTTGGATGTGCAGTACAAATTTTTGTAGAAAAAAATGATATTACAAATGTTTTCAATTCAAAAAATGATATATTAAAAGTATGGTTTTATTTTTTTATATGGGGAGGATTATGGAAAGGACACAGAGCAGGAATACGTACAGGTGATATTAAATTACAGATTCAATGTTTTTCTGCATTTTCACCATTGTTTCCTGTAGCGGGAAAGCTTAATTATGTACATTCTTCAGTACATTTTTTATCAATCCTTGCAAAATATCCACGTTTACAATTTTTAATGAATTATGCTGGATCAGTTAATCTAACTAGAGATGGACATTATTTTGCTTTTGACGAAGTCCTAGAAACTTTTGGTGTTAAGTTTATAAAAGAAAATATAACAGGAAATATTGTTAGTGAAGATAATTTAAAACGTCATATTAAATCTGCACAAAGTGAAAAAGAAAGAATGGATCTTCTTTTCAGTGAATTTATTGAAGATAATGTTACATCAAAAATGGATAGAGCTGTAAAAAATCGTCATGAAGTACTTTGGAATTTAATTGATAAATTAGTTGAAACCTTCCAGGTCAATAATCATGAACTATTTCAAAATTGTCTGGAATGCACTTTATTGGGTTTTCAACGATTATATAAATATTATGAAACTGGTAAACAGCATTTAACTAAAATATTTCGTCAAGAAATTCTTAAATTAGAAACTATTGATACAACTGGTAGACGATCTAAAGATGTAATAGCTAGTAAAGTTACTACATTAAAAAAAGCAGAGAAAGAACAGAAGTAATTAAAAAAGAAACAAAAGCAAACGGTAAAAGAAACAGAAAAAAGACCTTATAATAATCAACTACATTTATATCTGGCACACAAACCTCAACCAAAACGTACAAATATTGGTAGACATCAAATAACTCAAGAAGAATTAGCCATAATAAATCCACTAGTAAATATTGTTCCTACTGAAGAACAAATTTCATTAGCTTTGCAAGCCTTAATAAATGTTTCAGAACATTGGACAAAAAAGAAATTGCGTGATCATTTGAGTTATAGAAATAGAAAAGGTAATCAAGAGTAGAGTAGAGAATATGTAAATACAATTAAAATAGTTGCAATAATAAAATAATTATCAATAAATATTAAATAATTGTATTTTTTTGCTTTATTAAATTTTAAATTATATGTTTATTAATTATCTGCTCGAATAACCACCTTTATGGATTTAATAAATCTTTTTCTACTTATAAAACTATATATATCTATGTTATTAAAATTTTATTTTTATTCATATTTTTAAAAGAATCTTAAAAAATAACTTAGTTCCGAGACGAAATTTTCAATGAAATTTCAAGTCGGGAAAACTATTCTATAAAAGAAAAGAGCAAAATAAAGGTCGAAGCAAATGATATTCTACCAATTTACTTAGACTATATAAGCACAGTGTAATAGAGGTTTAATAACTTTTCTATTGAACGAAATATTTTTGTAACGGTTACACATAATCTTTTAATATGAAAATGATTTTCGTTCGACNTGGTAGACGATCTAAAGATGTAATAGCTAGTAAAGTTACTACATTAAAAAAAGCAGAGAAAGAACAGAAGTAATTAAAAAAGAAACAAAAGCAAACGGTAAAAGAAACAGAAAAAAGACCTTATAATAATCAACTACATTTATATCTGGCACACAAACCTCAACCAAAACGTACAAATATTGGTAGACATCAAATAACTCAAGAAGAATTAGCCATAATAAATCCACTAGTAAATATTGTTCCTACTGAAGAACAAATTTCATTAGCTTTGCAAGCCTTAATAAATGTTTCAGAACATTGGACAAAAAAGAAATTGCGTGATCATTTGAGTTATAGAAATAGAAAAGGTAATCAAGAGTAGAGTAGAGAATATGTAAATACAATTAAAATAGTTGCAATAATAAAATAATTATCAATAAATATTAAATAATTGTATTTTTTTGCTTTATTAAATTTTAAATTATATGTTTATTAATTATCTGCTCGAATAACCACCTTTATGGATTTAATAAATCTTTTTCTACTTATAAAACTATATATATCTATGTTATTAAAATTTTATTTTTATTCATATTTTTAAAAGAATCTTAAAAAATAACTTAGTTCCGAGACGAAATTTTCAATGAAATTTCAAGTCGGGAAAACTATTCTATAAAAGAAAAGAGCAAAATAAAGGTCGAAGCAAATGATATTCTACCAATTTACTTAGACTATATAAGCACAGTGTAATAGAGGTTTAATAACTTTTCTATTGAACGAAATATTTTTGTAACGGTTACACATAATCTTTTAATATGAAAATGATTTTCGTTCGACAATTCACCTGACTATTAACTCAAATCAAACTTGAGTCTATTGAGCTTAACTTACTCAAGCCTAAATTAAACCTACAAACCTGTTTCAAGTCCACAAGCCTGTTTTAAGCTTGCAAACTTGCCTCAAACTCATAAACCTGTCTCAAGTATACTTGCACGCAAAATTATTTTGGGATCCCGAAATTGGTATTTTGGGGAAAAAAGTCAAAATAGTTTTTCATAGAAGACGAAATTATTTTACTTAAAACCTGAAATTTTTTGACCACCCAAATTTATTCTTTGATTAAAGATACACATAACTGGGTACTTTTTTTACTTCCATATATAGAATAGATTCTGCATAAATTTCAAAAAGTCGAAATACCTCAAAAAACTAAAACAATTTTGGGAACATGTATAATCTCAAGTTTACAAGTATATTTCAAATCCACAAATCTAATTTAAATTTAATGTTGTTAAGTCCAAGCTGAACTAAACTGATGGAGCTGAACCAGTTTAATTTGAAAGTTTCAAGTCATTGGTTCAATTTAACTTCAAATTAATTGATTTGCGATTTGACTTGACTTGATTATTTCAAGTTAATGGGAAGTCACACTAATCAAATGAAAAAAAATAAAACAGTTTTATTATAAATAGGATTCTAATTAATAACTAAATTTGCTAAGATTTATTAAGTATAGGTAGTTGATTTATAAATAGGAATTTCTGATTTATAAATTTTCACAAATAGAATATCTGATTTATACATATTTGCATCATTAATAGAATTTTAATTTTTGTTCATTCAACCAGTGTCAATAGGGTTGATAGGACCAAATAGAATCATATAATTTTATATATATATTATTAATCATTGACTTTATTGATTCTATCAACTTCGTTGGAACTAATGGAACCAATGAAACTAATAGAACTGATAAAACTGATGAAACTGATAGAATTAATAAAATTAATAAAACTGATGAAACTGATAAGTCAAAACTAAATTATCAATGTCATTAATTTTTATCAATCTCATTGACTCCATTAACTTTATCAACTTTATTGAAACTGATGGAATCGATGAAACTGATAAATTATTAATATTATTAATTTTTCTATTGACCTTATCGGTCCTATCAGTTTTATTGACTTGAACAGTTCAGTCTATACATGTTTCCAAAATTGATTTTAGTTTTTTGAGGTATTTCGACTTTTTAAGATTTATATAGAATCTATTCTATATATGGAAGTAAAAAAAGTACCCAATTATATGTATCTTCAATCAAAGAATAAATCTAGATGATCAAAAAATTTCAGGTTTTAAGTAAAATAATTTTGTCTTTTATGAAAAACTATTTTGACTTTTTTCTTCAAAATTGCAATTTCGGGACCCCAAAATAATTTTGCGTGCAAGTATAGTTCAGTTTAACTTGATTTGATTTGTACTTTCAAGTTGATAGAATTCAATTCAGTTTATTTTGACTTGTCAACAGTTTGATTTAACTTGAGTCTTAAATTAGACCAAACTGGATTGTTAATAACACTACTTAAACCAATAAGTCTACATCCGGAATTATATAGAGGCGTTCTAGGACGCTATATATACGAAACGTCTGAAGAACGCACTAGAACGGTGCGTTCTAGTACGTTATATATACGAAACGTTTGGAGAACGCACTAGAACGGTACGTTCTAGTACGCTATATATACGAAACGTTCAGAGAACGCACTAGAACGGTGCGTTCTAGTACGCTATATATATGAAGCGTTCAGAAAATGCACTAGAACGGCATATTTAATACGCTATATGAACGTAAGTGGTGTTCGTAGGACGCTATAGATCGGTGTATTTTGGACGCACTAGAACGTTTATATTTAATTCCTGATGTAGCTTGAATCCATGAACCTAACTCAAACCTGTGAGCTCAATTTAAGCTTACAAACCTAATTTAAACTTGCAGGTTTTTGAGATTTGATCTTTTTATAATAATTAAAATTTATAAAATTATTTATTAGAATTTTTAAATTTATTAATTATAAAAAAATAAAATCATTTTTTTAAAATTAAATTTTCTATCATTATTATATTAAGCTTAAAAGTTATAAGATACACTTTACAATATGATCAATTTATTTCTTTAGCAATTTCTATTTATTGTATAACTTTAAAAAATACTTTATAAATTAAAAATAATTCACAATCTTTATTACATACATATAAAACTTTTTTTTTTTAAAAACGCTGTAATCATGCAGTTTAGTTTATTAATTAGACTTTACAGATCTATAATCTAAATTATCGCTAAATTAAATTATAATTAATGTAAATTAACTACTCACCTATAAAAAATAGTAAAATTATTTCTAAGTGCGATCTCAGGAAATAGTTTAATGCTATTCGAGTGCCAGATAAATACCTCTATGTTTTAGCCTACAAGGGTTTGGAGTCTAAGCATAGTGTTATTTATACCCAAAAAAAACTTTTTGTTTTNTATTTTGGACGCACTAGAACGTTTATATTTAATTCCTGATGTAGCTTGAATCCATGAACCTAACTCAAACCTGTGAGCTCAATTTAAGCTTACAAACCTAATTTAAACTTGCAGGTTTTTGAGATTTGATCTTTTTATAATAATTAAAATTTATAAAATTATTTATTAGAATTTTTAAATTTATTAATTATAAAAAAATAAAATCATTTTTTTAAAATTAAATTTTCTATCATTATTATATTAAGCTTAAAAGTTATAAGATACACTTTACAATATGATCAATTTATTTCTTTAGCAATTTCTATTTATTGTATAACTTTAAAAAATACTTTATAAATTAAAAATAATTCACAATCTTTATTACATACATATAAAACTTTTTTTTTTTAAAAACGCTGTAATCATGCAGTTTAGTTTATTAATTAGACTTTACAGATCTATAATCTAAATTATCGCTAAATTAAATTATAATTAATGTAAATTAACTACTCACCTATAAAAAATAGTAAAATTATTTCTAAGTGCGATCTCAGGAAATAGTTTAATGCTATTCGAGTGCCAGATAAATACCTCTATGTTTTAGCCTACAAGGGTTTGGAGTCTAAGCATAGTGTTATTTATACCCAAAAAAAACTTTTTGTTTTAATAAATAAATATTGAAAAAGATATTAAGTAACTTTAAAGCCAAGAATGTCAAATATTAATTTAAAAATTTTTAAATTAAAATATTCAAAATTGATAGAATAATAGGTGTTTAACATCAGTAAATTTTTTTAAACGTAAGCCTTCGAAGTCTTTCACTTCGATAACCTTTGAATACCTCCAACATAAACGTAATATTTACGAAGGTTATTGGTACCGAAAACCTTCATTTTTATTAATAAAACGTAATACTCTGAAAGTTATTGATATCGATAACCTTCAATAACCTTCACTTTATCATAATAAACGTAATACTTGCAAAGGTTATTGGTCCGATAACCTTCAATAACCTTTGAAAACGAAATTATTACAATAACCTCCGACATAAGTTTAAAATATTTTAAATTTTAAATATTTAAATTTAAATATTTATTATTTTGTCAATTTTAAATATTTTGATTTAAAGATTTTTTAAATTAATATTTAACATTTTTAACTTTGAAATTACTTAATATTATTTTTAATATTTACTTATTAAAACAAAAAATTTTATATGTAATAAAGATTGTAAATTATTTCTAATTTATAATTTATAAAGTATTTTTTTAAAGTTATACAATAAATAAAAATTACTAAAAAACAAATTGAATATATTATAAAATGTATCTTACAACTTTTAAGCTTAATATAACAATAATAGAAAATTTAATTTTAAAAAAATGATTTTTATTTTTTTATAATTAATAAATTTAAAAATTTTAATAAATAATTTTATAAATTTTAATTATTATAAAATGATCAAATCTCAGAAATCTGCAGGTTTAAATTGGACTCGTATACTTGAGTTGAACTTGTGAGCTTGAGCTAGGTCCATAAACTTGAACTGAACTTGTAAGCTTAAGTCAAGTTTGTAAATTTAAGTTAGACTTGTGAACTTGAGTTAGGCTCACAAGTTTAAGACAGACTTATAAATTTGAAACAAGTTTACGAACTTTAATTTAAACTTGACTTAATTTGAGCTTAATTTTTAAAACTATAAGTTTAAAATTAAAATTTGACTTGAACCAAACTTAACTTGACCTGTCAAATTTATAAACTTTAAAACCTATCATCAGAAAATTATTTTATTCATAATAATAATGCAAACTGCATATAAACTGTATATAAACTATATATAATATATATTAAGAATTATATAAAGGTATTCTAGTATGCAATAAGTACAAAAAGTATTTATATACATTATTTTATTATGTATTACAAATGTTATATTTTAGAAAAATCTATTCTACAATATTTTACAAATAAGAAGTATTAATAGATCATTCTAGTACGTTTTATGAACTATTAGTATTAATAACATTCTAAAATGATCTGTTCTAGAACATATTACAAACGATATATATTAATAACATTATATCCATATCCATTTTATATTTTTAGTTATAGTTAAAAATTTTATATAATGTTAACACTAGTCGAAATGAGGCAAATCAGCCATATCAAAATTTGGCCGACTTTCAGCTGATTGCCAAAAAAAATCAGCCTAAATTCGGCCATTAATAAATTTCAGCCAAAATTTGGAAATTCCAAATTTTGGTCGAAACTTAAAAATCAACTTTAAGTTAAGTTTCGACCAAAATTTGGAATTTCTGAATTTGTGCTGAAATTTAGTACAATATTTTGATACGCTGTTTTGTTGTCGAAATGGACATTTCGGAAATATAAAATTTCGGAACAATTCTGCCTAAATTCAGCTTATCCATTTCGAAAATATGATATTTCGGCTTATTAATAAAATTCGGCAAAAATTCAGAATTTATTAAAAGAATTCTTGTTTCTTGCCGATTATTAGACATTTAAGAATTATACATAAAATAAGCATATTTCATTCACAATATTGTAAGCGAAATAAGGCAAATCGGCAATATCAAAATTCGGTTAACTTTCGGCTAATTGTTAAAAAAAAATCAACTCTTAGAAATTTTAGAAAATTTTGAAGTGATTTTTAAGTTTCGACCAAAATTCGGAATTTTCGTATCAAAATTTATATAGTATTTTGATGCTGTTTTATTGTCGAAATGGACATTTCGGAAATATACTCTTTTCGCAAAAATTTATCTTAAATTCGATCGTTAATAAATTTTAGTCAAAATTCGGAAATTCGGATTTTAGTTTTAACCAAAATTCGAAATTTCCAAATTCGTGCTGAAATTTAATAAAATATTTTAATGCTATTTTACTGTCGAAATGTCAATTTCAGAAATATACCCTTTTCGCAAAAATTTATCTTAAATTCGACCGTTAATAAATTTTAGCCAAAATTCTAAAATTCAGATTTTAGTTTCAACCAAAATTCAGAATTTCCGAATTCGTACTGAAATTTATACAATATTTTGAGATCGTTTTATTGCCAAAATGTCAATTTTGGAAATATACTCTTTTGGCAAAAATTTATCTTAAATTCGACCGTTAATAAATTTTAGCCAAAATTTAGAAAATTTAATAAAATCTTTATTATTTCGGAAGAAAAATTACTGAATTCGGATGATTTTAATGCAAAATTTCTGATTTATCATTTATTTCTGATTTATTATGTATTTATGGAAATTTTAATAAAATTACATAATTTTAATCATTTCGGAATAAAATAAGAAAGATAATTTTTAGCGTAAATTATATTTTCTATTTATTGGATTTACTGCCAAATACTTTTTAGCATTTTTACAATCTGAAATTTTATACTTAACTGGCACAAATCGTCCAAGAATATGATGGACTGGAATAATACAATCTCGGCTTTTAGAATAAAATTCAGTATCCCACAATTCGACATTACACATTTGTTCTTGATTTATGCTGAAATAAAACCGATTCTTGATTTTTTTGTACCAACGAACATATGCCAGATAATGATTTTCCATATTTATTCTATTTGTACTTATTTCATGAACAAAAAAGAACTGAATTTGACCCGGATAAATATCAATACTATCATCTTCAGATGCAAATTTAGCTAGAATATATGAGTTTTTTTGGTGTCTAGATGAAAATGTCGAACCAAATATTTCGGAACCAATTCAGCAGCGACAATATTTGTTTATTTTTAATGGAATTATTATTGAATTTAAAGAATCAGTTTCAAATGGCTTTCGAAATTTCAAGTTTTCATATGTATCATTATAATAAGCAATCATTAGATCTAAAATTCCATCTGCCGAAAGTAGAATATTTTCTGAAAATGGTTTCAACATTTCACCCGGAAATGATTCTTTTCCAGAAATAGTTAATTTTTGAATTGTTCTCGAATACTTTCAGAATCTTCTCATTTCATCATGACCAAATTGATCCATTTCTGAAAGAGATCCGACGGATTGACGAGTATTAAGAATTTCTAGACCTTTTGAATTATTTTCAGTATATATCATCTCATTTATTTTATTGTCATTGATTAATCGACACATTAGCTCTGGTTCGATTTGCCGATGACTATTTGGCAGCGAACCTAATAAACAAAAAATCAGAAAAAAATCAGAAAAAAATAATCAGAAAAAAATCAGAAAATAATAATCAAAAAATAATAATCAAAAAATAATCAAAAAATAATCAAAAAATAATCAAAAAATAATCAAAGTATATTAATTTACCAAGTATTCCATTCATTCTTTCAAATAAAAAGCACCAAAAAGCATATAATGGACCAAAATCGTGTGAACATGCGCTTAAATGAAGTGACAAGTGAAGATTTGGTGTTATTACATTTCTTCCATATTTTTTCTCAATTAATGTTACAACATCTACTATTTTCTTATGAATTTCATCTAAAGATATAGTTTCTAGAATTCGATTTACAAAAAGATGACAAATTCGAACAAAATATGTAAGAATCTTCCTATCTACTTCTTCTAAATACTCCCAAAGTACTACAGTAGCATAAATTGAAATAAAAATTCTCCATTGATCGGCAGTAAAATTAGAAAAACCTTCACCACAATAGATTTTTCCCGGAATTCGACCCAAATCAGCGGGAACTTGAAATTCATTCATTTTTTTTTTAATATTATTTAAATTATTTGATGATAAAACCCCTATATCTATCCAAATTCGTTTCACGATCCATTTTGCAATACCCAAAAATAAACAATGTATCGGATCAACTGTTATAAATCGAATTAGGTCAAAATAAGGTAGGCACAACAATTTTGACCATCTTACTCCACTATTTTTTGTAAATTTCTTTCTAGCAGAATCCGAATTGCAACCTCTCCATCTTAAAGCATTTTCAAGATGCTTGGATGAATCTTTTGCAATAAACCAATTGTCCATATCATCTATCCCAGCGAAATTATATTGCCGATTTTCGTAATTTGCCTTTTTTTCGTATCGATGGTAAGATACTAATGCTGAAATGTGACCACAGATTTTTCTAGCAACAGGTACATCACAAGAAACTAATATTAAAGCTGCCCAGATTTTCTTTCCATTCGGACAATTATTTGTCTTATTTAGAATGATTCCATTCCAAAGTGATTCCAATTCGTCCACAATTGGTGCCAAATAATGATTTATTTTATGTAAGCTAACTTCTTTGGACCCGGCAATAGTCCAAGAATTAGTAGATTTTCGCGCTTAAATCGGATATATCTGGGCAGATTACAAATTGCGGCATAAATTACTCCAGTACTATGAATAGTACCATCGTAAGGTTGAAACCAGTCAAGATTAATCATTAAACCAAGATGTGAATCCGCTATCTCATTTCGAAAGAAATTCGGCGAATTTTCGTCATTTGTTTCTTTGAAACTCTTCCAAATTTGACCATCATAAATGTCTGATAAAATTTCATCAGAGTTCGTCCGATTTAACCAATGTTGAAGGAAATTTTCAAAATTCAGACGATTATAAAATGCCATCAATTGTTGTCGAATTCCGGCAAATGGATAAACCAACTTGAATTTTAACTTAAATCTATCTATTGTTGGAACTTGTTCAGATAATATTGTTTGGCATTGGCGATTTCGTCTAGTTGCTGAATTTGGAAATTCGACGTGCCGATATTTCATGACGGAATTGATATCATTTTCTTTATAATTTTCCACTTCTTGCTTATTATTAAGCTTATAGCATTTCGGACATGTAGGAAAAGAGTAAAAATCATCTCTTAATCCAAGTTCTTTTTTTGTTATATATATTGAATTAGGAAAAGTATCAAATTCGGAATTGCCGATTTCTGATAACAATAATTTAATGAACTTTATTAACGATTCTGTGGCAATTTCAGGTAAGTTGAATTTTATCCGAAAGCTCATTATTCATAATAGAATCCATAGATATGAATTATTATTTGTTGATTTTGGATCAATCGATTCATCAGGATCATAATTTGGTGATGAATAATCTTCAAAAATATTAGAAAATTCATCAGCCGATTTCTCTTCACTTTCGATACTTATTTCTTCCATTTCTTCCATTTCATCTTCAGAAAAAATATNCTGGGCAGATTACAAATTGCGGCATAAATTACTCCAGTACTATGAATAGTACCATCGTAAGGTTGAAACCAGTCAAGATTAATCATTAAACCAAGATGTGAATCCGCTATCTCATTTCGAAAGAAATTCGGCGAATTTTCGTCATTTGTTTCTTTGAAACTCTTCCAAATTTGACCATCATAAATGTCTGATAAAATTTCATCAGAGTTCGTCCGATTTAACCAATGTTGAAGGAAATTTTCAAAATTCAGACGATTATAAAATGCCATCAATTGTTGTCGAATTCCGGCAAATGGATAAACCAACTTGAATTTTAACTTAAATCTATCTATTGTTGGAACTTGTTCAGATAATATTGTTTGGCATTGGCGATTTCGTCTAGTTGCTGAATTTGGAAATTCGACGTGCCGATATTTCATGACGGAATTGATATCATTTTCTTTATAATTTTCCACTTCTTGCTTATTATTAAGCTTATAGCATTTCGGACATGTAGGAAAAGAGTAAAAATCATCTCTTAATCCAAGTTCTTTTTTTGTTATATATATTGAATTAGGAAAAGTATCAAATTCGGAATTGCCGATTTCTGATAACAATAATTTAATGAACTTTATTAACGATTCTGTGGCAATTTCAGGTAAGTTGAATTTTATCCGAAAGCTCATTATTCATAATAGAATCCATAGATATGAATTATTATTTGTTGATTTTGGATCAATCGATTCATCAGGATCATAATTTGGTGATGAATAATCTTCAAAAATATTAGAAAATTCATCAGCCGATTTCTCTTCACTTTCGATACTTATTTCTTCCATTTCTTCCATTTCATCTTCAGAAAAAATATTTAAAACTTCATCATCAGCGATTATATTAGAAATTTCAACTGAAATTGGTTGATTTGTATGTCTTTTTGGACGTATTCTAGGCAAAAAGGTAAGATTTGAGATGTTATCCTTTTCTATTTCTAGTAGATTAACATATTGCGTAAGTGTAGTTGATTTTGATGATGAAGATTCATCAATTTCTTCGATTTCTTGCCGATTTTGGAAAGATTCTATTGAAATTTCTGATGACTCGTTAGACAAATCATGAATCACCTTTGTGCGAGGATCTATTAATCTTCCATTACATTTCGGACAATTACATAAAACTAATCTACTACTACTTGATGATTGATTTGAAAGTACAATTCCAGAGATGGTAGACAAATTAAAAACTGGTAAATACTTGTATATATTCTATTTGTTACATTGTTTTCGAAATGAGCTCTATTTCACAAAATATGCTTTCGGATTTTCAGAAAATCGAAAATTAAAAAAGGAAATTGTCAAACTTAAAAGACAAAACTCTCAAATGGAAATTGATTTTTAAGAAAAATTAGAAAAAAGCCAAGAAAATATAAATTAAATAAAAGAAGAAATAGATTTTTTGGCAAATATTAATCAACAATTCGGTGCTGAAAATGATCAGCTCATAAAAAATCTTGATCGATTTCGAAAATATCGAATTCTGGAATCTATTTCGGTAAGATCCAGTCCAGGTGATTCTGGTACCGAATCTGAAATAATTCCTTCAAAACGTCCAAAAGGACGAAAATTAAAATCAAAAAAAAATCGGCAAAACAAATAAAGGAAAAAGAGTGTTTGGCAATGATTCGGAAGAAGAAGATACTGAATTAGATGATGAAAAGAATGAAAAAGGCACCAGGGTTAGTAATTCGGTTAGCATTCAGAATGTGGTTTTAAGCAATTTCTTACTATTTTTTTTATTTTTTTTATTTTTTACAGAATGAAATGAAAACAATTATAAAAACAATTGATTCCGAATTTAGTCTTAATTACGACCAAACATTTACTAGTGCGAATAATTGCGAAATTCGTCGCAAATTAATACCAGAATTACAAAATCGTTAGCACCAAAATTTAGACCTTCGGTTACGCAGTTAACGAAATGGCTCAATAGTATACATAAATCTCGACGAGCCACTGCGCGAATGCGTAATTCTAGAAAACTTTCGAAAGATCTTCGTCGTGTACATTAAGGGTGAAAGGCTCAATTGATATGAAGGTTGGCTCAATAATTGCGCCTTTGGCTAATTAATTTTGCGCCAGCTAAATTCTGGCTAAATTCTGGCTCAAAGGCTAATTTAATTGCGCCGGCTAAATTTTGGCTCAAAGGCTAATTAATTTTTTTCTGGCTAAATTCAGGCGCAATTTCTGATTGGCTGGCGCAATTTTGGTCACGTGACAAAAGGTTGATCAGATAAAATTTTTCATTAATTTTACCGATATTAATATTTTAATATATTGTTTTAAAATAGCTATAATTTGGTCAATTTTAATGTTACAGAAATGAAATATATATCATCTTGTAGCTAAGAACCAGATCTTTCGATATGTCATAGGAATATTATAGTAGAAAATCGCTCCTAGTTACGTAAAATTGATTTGAAATTAAAGTTAAAATTAATTATTTTTAAAAATTTAAAAATAATTATTTAATAAATTTTATAATTGCGCCAGCCAATCAAAATTGCGCCATTATTTAGCCTTTGCGCCAGAATTTAGCCATTGCGCCTGATTGCGCCGTGGCTAAATTCCAGGCTCAATTGGCTAAATTAAATCTGGCTAAATTTCTGGCTCAATTCGTATTGCGCCTGCCATCCCTAGTGTACATGCCAACAATTGACAAAATGATGTATATAATTTATTATTTACAGTTATTACTTTTATTATGTCAATTATATACTAAATTATATGATTATATTCTGAATTTAGAAAAAAATCCGTCGTATTAAAGCGGCAAAAAAATTATTTAAAAAAAATGATTCTAATATTACAGACTATGATAAAAAATCATTATTGCGAATGTTGGCGGATCGCGCCTTTCATTCACCAGAAATGTCTGATACCGACGAAGAAGATCGTTTGAAAACAGTAGTAAATGTTTATGATCTTTCCTGGCGGTCTGCGGAGGTTAGTATTTATTTCTGAAATGTTACTGATTTATTATGCGATTTATTATCGATTTATTAATGATTTTAATTTATTACCGAAATAATACTAATACTTATTTTTTCTCTTTTTTTTTAATATTATATACAAAAAATTATATCNCAGATTTTTCTAGCAACAGGTACATCACAAGAAACTAATATTAAAGCTGCCCAGATTTTCTTTCCATTCGGACAATTATTTGTCTTATTTAGAATGATTCCATTCCAAAGTGATTCCAATTCGTCCACAATTGGTGCCAAATAATGATTTATTTTATGTAAGCTAACTTCTTTGGACCCGGCAATAGTCCAAGAATTAGTAGATTTTCGCGCTTAAATCGGATATATCTGGGCAGATTACAAATTGCGGCATAAATTACTCCAGTACTATGAATAGTACCATCGTAAGGTTGAAACCAGTCAAGATTAATCATTAAACCAAGATGTGAATCCGCTATCTCATTTCGAAAGAAATTCGGCGAATTTTCGTCATTTGTTTCTTTGAAACTCTTCCAAATTTGACCATCATAAATGTCTGATAAAATTTCATCAGAGTTCGTCCGATTTAACCAATGTTGAAGGAAATTTTCAAAATTCAGACGATTATAAAATGCCATCAATTGTTGTCGAATTCCGGCAAATGGATAAACCAACTTGAATTTTAACTTAAATCTATCTATTGTTGGAACTTGTTCAGATAATATTGTTTGGCATTGGCGATTTCGTCTAGTTGCTGAATTTGGAAATTCGACGTGCCGATATTTCATGACGGAATTGATATCATTTTCTTTATAATTTTCCACTTCTTGCTTATTATTAAGCTTATAGCATTTCGGACATGTAGGAAAAGAGTAAAAATCATCTCTTAATCCAAGTTCTTTTTTTGTTATATATATTGAATTAGGAAAAGTATCAAATTCGGAATTGCCGATTTCTGATAACAATAATTTAATGAACTTTATTAACGATTCTGTGGCAATTTCAGGTAAGTTGAATTTTATCCGAAAGCTCATTATTCATAATAGAATCCATAGATATGAATTATTATTTGTTGATTTTGGATCAATCGATTCATCAGGATCATAATTTGGTGATGAATAATCTTCAAAAATATTAGAAAATTCATCAGCCGATTTCTCTTCACTTTCGATACTTATTTCTTCCATTTCTTCCATTTCATCTTCAGAAAAAATATTTAAAACTTCATCATCAGCGATTATATTAGAAATTTCAACTGAAATTGGTTGATTTGTATGTCTTTTTGGACGTATTCTAGGCAAAAAGGTAAGATTTGAGATGTTATCCTTTTCTATTTCTAGTAGATTAACATATTGCGTAAGTGTAGTTGATTTTGATGATGAAGATTCATCAATTTCTTCGATTTCTTGCCGATTTTGGAAAGATTCTATTGAAATTTCTGATGACTCGTTAGACAAATCATGAATCACCTTTGTGCGAGGATCTATTAATCTTCCATTACATTTCGGACAATTACATAAAACTAATCTACTACTACTTGATGATTGATTTGAAAGTACAATTCCAGAGATGGTAGACAAATTAAAAACTGGTAAATACTTGTATATATTCTATTTGTTACATTGTTTTCGAAATGAGCTCTATTTCACAAAATATGCTTTCGGATTTTCAGAAAATCGAAAATTAAAAAAGGAAATTGTCAAACTTAAAAGACAAAACTCTCAAATGGAAATTGATTTTTAAGAAAAATTAGAAAAAAGCCAAGAAAATATAAATTAAATAAAAGAAGAAATAGATTTTTTGGCAAATATTAATCAACAATTCGGTGCTGAAAATGATCAGCTCATAAAAAATCTTGATCGATTTCGAAAATATCGAATTCTGGAATCTATTTCGGTAAGATCCAGTCCAGGTGATTCTGGTACCGAATCTGAAATAATTCCTTCAAAACGTCCAAAAGGACGAAAATTAAAATCAAAAAAAAATCGGCAAAACAAATAAAGGAAAAAGAGTGTTTGGCAATGATTCGGAAGAAGAAGATACTGAATTAGATGATGAAAAGAATGAAAAAGGCACCAGGGTTAGTAATTCGGTTAGCATTCAGAATGTGGTTTTAAGCAATTTCTTACTATTTTTTTTATTTTTTACAGAATGAAATGAAAACAATTATAAAAACAATTGATTCCGAATTTAGTCTTAATTACGACCAAACATTTACTAGTGCGAATAATTGCGAAATTCGTCGCAAATTAATACCAGAATTACAAAATCGTTAGCACCAAAATTTAGACCTTCGGTTACGCAGTTAACGAAATGGCTCAATAGTATACATAAATCTCGACGAGCCACTGCGCGAATGCGTAATTCTAGAAAACTTTCGAAAGATCTTCGTCGTGTACATTAAGGGTGAAAGGCTCAATTGATATGAAGGTTGGCTCAATAATTGCGCCTTTGGCTAATTAATTTTGCGCCAGCTAAATTCTGGCTAAATTCTGGCTCAAAGGCTAATTTAATTGCGCCGGCTAAATTTTGGCTCAAAGGCTAATTAATTTTTTTCTGGCTAAATTCAGGCGCAATTTCTGATTGGCTGGCGCAATTTTGGTCACGTGACAAAAGGTTGATCAGATAAAATTTTTCATTAATTTTACCGATATTAATATTTTAATATATTGTTTTAAAATAGCTATAATTTGGTCAATTTTAATGTTACAGAAATGAAATATATATCATCTTGTAGCTAAGAACCAGATCTTTCGATATGTCATAGGAATATTATAGTAGAAAATCGCTCCTAGTTACGTAAAATTGATTTGAAATTAAAGTTAAAATTAATTATTTTTAAAAATTTAAAAATAATTATTTAATAAATTTTATAATTGCGCCAGCCAATCAAAATTGCGCCATTATTTAGCCTTTGCGCCAGAATTTAGCCATTGCGCCTGATTGCGCCGTGGCTAAATTCCAGGCTCAATTGGCTAAATTAAATCTGGCTAAATTTCTGGCTCAATTCGTATTGCGCCTGCCATCCCTAGTGTACATGCCAACAATTGACAAAATGATGTATATAATTTATTATTTACAGTTATTACTTTTATTATGTCAATTATATACTAAATTATATGATTATATTCTGAATTTAGAAAAAAATCCGTCGTATTAAAGCGGCAAAAAAATTATTTAAAAAAAATGATTCTAATATTACAGACTATGATAAAAAATCATTATTGCGAATGTTGGCGGATCGCGCCTTTCATTCACCAGAAATGTCTGATACCGACGAAGAAGATCGTTTGAAAACAGTAGTAAATGTTTATGATCTTTCCTGGCGGTCTGCGGAGGTTAGTATTTATTTCTGAAATGTTACTGATTTATTATGCGATTTATTATCGATTTATTAATGATTTTAATTTATTACCGAAATAATACTAATACTTATTTTTTCTCTNTTTTTTTTAATATTATATACAAAAAATTATATCCTTTTATTTATTACCGATTTATTAATGATTTATTATCGATTTATTATCGATTTATTAATGATTTTAATTTATTACCGAAATAATACTAATACTTATTTTTTCTCTTTTTTTTTTTAATATTATATATATCTTTTTATTTATTATCGATTTATTACTGATATTTATTTTTTTCTCTTGCAATTTATTACCGAAATATTACTAATACTTATTTTTTCTTTTTTTTTTTAATATTATATGCAAAAAATTATATTCTTTTATTTATTACCGATTTATTAATAATATTTATTTTTTTCTCTTTCAATTTATTACCGAAATATTACTAATACTTATTTTTTCTTTTTTTTTTTAATATTATATGCAAAAAATTATATTCTTTTATTTATTACCGATTTATTAATAATATTTATTTTTTTCTCTTTCAATTTATTACCGAAATATTACTAATACTTATTTTTTTTTCTCTTTTTTTTAATATTATATATATTCTTTTATTTATTACCAATTTATTATCAATTTATTACTGATTTTATTTTTTTCTCTTTTAATTTATTATCGAAATAATACTAATACTTATTTTTTTTTTTTTTTTTTAATATTATATACACTGTTAATATAGTTTTTATTATTAATATTTTAGTTATATTTTCTTATCTGTATTTCTTATATTTATTATTTTATTATGATTATATCTTATATCTTATCTTTATTATAGTTATTATATTATTATTGTAAATCAATTTAGTCATGTATTACGAATTATCAGTTGTTACCTAAATTAGTATATCTAGATTAATAATTTATTGTTGATCAGTAACGCGATGGCATAAGTGATGACAAGAGCCATGGCATAGATGGTGGCATGCATGATAACACGCATGATGGCATACTTGATGGCATACGCGACGACATAGATGATGGCAAGAATTATTAGTTATAAATAAGCCGAGTTTTCCCTTAATCTCAGTCTTCAGTTAGATACAAATCAATATAAGTTCCAATACACTTTAGTATAAACCTATTAAATGTATTTAGCTCGTAGTGAATAATAAATTGATAATAAAGTCTTGGTGATATTGAATATTATAATTTATATACTTTGATATCATTATTCTTGGTGAATAATAATCCTTTTTATTTGTTGAAAACCCCATAGTTAAAGAATTAGTTTCTTTATAAATTGTCTTTGTGACTTTGTCTTTGTGACGATAGAGATTTGTTCTCTATAACCCCTTAAAACCTCACTCTTGCCTCTTTCGAATAAAACCACATACTTAAATCCTTCATAGTTGTATTTATTTACAAACCCTTCAACTATAGCATATTACATATAACTGCTGTGTGATCTTTTATATATATAGTTTTTCCCTGCTTTAGTTGTCGTTCCCTATTTTTCTTTGAAGGTATAAATAGGCCAACAATTTGGTGGTGACTGTGAGATCCGATTTTATTGATCAGTTTAACCCTTGCAATTAGTTAAAGCTTTAGTAGCTTAGCGATAGTAAAATTCTTTAGTAGAATTAGGTAAATCTAGATTAGTTCTAGTAGTAATAAAAGTTTAGAAGAAACTTTTTAGTATAACTGATTCTTAGTGAATCGATTGCATTAGTTGCAATAAAGTGAAAATCGCTTGAGATGCGATAAAACCCTTGTAAAGTGTAATTAAGTTTATATTCTCTGTATGAGATTTAGTTAATATTTCTTGATGAAATATGAGATTTAGTTAATATTTCTTGATGAAGTATGAGATTTAGTTAATATTTCTTAATGAAATATGAGATTTAGTTAATATTTCTTGATGAAATATGAGATTTAGTTAATATTTCTTGATGAAATATTTCCTTAATAATGATAGTAATTTTTGTGTGAAATTAAAATAGTTCAAAGAGATTCTGTATGGATTTACTTCTTTTAATTTAATAATAGTTATTCTTTAGTATTTCAATTTAACCTCCATGTGATGCTCATCGTGGAATCAATGTTACTAGTACGACTAGGCAAAGATAATGGTTAAAAAAATATAGTATTAATTTCTTAGACAATTTAATTTTAAATAATTATATTTATTTATTATATTTTAATGGTAATAGAATTTGTTAATGAAATACAATAGCAGAAATATAAATATATTCATTAATAATTATAGTTCTTGTTATAATTAATTTAAATTCAATCACATTTACATTAGTAGTATTTTGACTCGTGATTTTAGTTACAAGAAATGATCATTTTTATCTATAATCTTTTTTTAATATTAGTAATAGTAAATCAATATATTTCTTAAAGAAGACAATAGTAGATCAATAACGACAAGAATGAGTCTTTGCTAAACTTGAGTAAGACCTAAGAAGAGGCAAAAGTTTCGAAAGACAAGAGTGAGTCAATATTGATGAAAAAGTCTAATAGTAATAATATCTGGCATGTCTTCATACCACTACCTTATATTATTAATAAAATAGATATTGATATTATAAAAATTAATATTAGAAGTAGGAGAACACGATAAAATATAGTATGATGCATGATGAACTCAAAGCATAATGAATTTATTTTAATTATTCAACAAATTATTAGAACATTATAAAAACATAGTTTTTAATTATTTTAACACATATTTTATTATATATAATTTACATATAGTTTATACATTTTATACATTATAATAATAGTTATATATTATTATAAAAAAAAAAAAAAAAAAAAAAAAAAAAAAA
>PQFF01000277.1:30642-40974 GCA_003547095.1 Diversispora epigaea | reverse complement strand
TAAAAAAAAAAAAAAAAAAAAAAAAAAAAAATCATTTACATACTTTATTAATTATATACAATTATATATTATTACAAATAGTATTATACATAATAGAAAATTTAATTGTCTTTCTTATACCTATCACATGATGTTAAAATATAATGATAAAGAAAAATAGAAAATTATACGTACGAGTTATTAAAGGAAGCTGGCCACCATCGCTACAAAACAATTAAATGTTAAAAAACTAAACTAAGTCCTAGGAAGAAATGGGCGGACGGCTATGGAAGTAGCGCACATCGCTAACCCCGCGGCTAATTATTGTCACCAAGAAGGATACCTCATAGTGCACACAACGAATTAAAAGGAAAATGAAAATAGGAAATAAAGCAAAGGTCCTAGGAAAATGGCAAAACGGCTATGGAAGTAGCGCACATTACTATACCCCGCGGCTAATTATCGTCACCCAGAAGGATACCTCATAGCGCACACGGCGAAACTAAACTAAGGCTATAAAAACAAATTCAAAATATTAATATCAAATTATACAAATATAACTAGTTAATATCATGCAATAAAGATATAAGAGAGAATTAAAAAGGATCTAAATTGGTGGAATGATTAACAGAACGAGTATCGGGAAAAGGTGGAAGATTATTAGGAGTTGGAACAAGTGGGCGATTAAGAAACAGTGCGAGATTAAGGGCATGTTCTAAATGCCGAATACGATTAACTAGTGATTGAACCGAATGACGACTGGCTCGAGGATTGATGGTAGGACGTGTATATTCTTGATTTAGGAGATTAATAATTCCTCGACGACGACGAAGTGTAATATTCTATTAAAATAATCCAAATGAGTGAATAGAATTAAAATAGTTATAATAATAAACAGTAAAAGTAATTAATTACAGCAATTTGTGGAAATCTTCGTGCGTTGTGACGTCTGAGACTTTCTCTAGACATTATTATAACTAAAGTAATTTTAAAGAAATTATAGTTAATATTTTCCTTCAAGAACATATGATGATATGCAGGAACGTTCTCTTAAGAAGAGGCCACGACGAGCTTTCAACGACATAACATCAAGTGCAAAGTCTTTTAATATCTCTTTCATTAGGGGAAGCTGGGTCACTCATGTTAAAACCCATACCACCAGCTTGGCAAAGGGCAACAATATTTCCATAAATTACTTGAGAGTACCAGAAAATATTAAGTAAGTGCAACTTACAAATAAGTAAAGGAATAAAGTATCGTAATGGGAAAATTGGAAAAACAAATCCTAAAAAAATATCTCCTTAAATAATTGTGTGAAAAACTTTTCGATGGGAAAATTCTGAAATTCAAAGTAATATTCATGGAAAAAAAAAATTGAGACAAGGAAATTGTATTTGGCTGAAAATTTGAATAAGGAAAAAATTAAAAAGTATTTTTAGAAGAAAACGTGGAAAACATGAGGAAAATATAAAAATATGTTAGAAAACATATGCAAAATATTCATTCTAATAAGAAAATAGTAATAATTAGAAGGTTCTGGCAAAATTAATAGAAAAAAATAGGGGAAAATTACAAGTTCAAAACATGAAATATGCAGTTACACTACAAAACACATGGAAAACAAGAGATGAATGGAAAAATATGCACACATGATATACAAAATTAGTTCAAAACTTGTATAGATCAGAATGATAGACCAAAATTGATTTACGCCATAATATTTTCCCTTTGTTGTTCAAAAATGGAAACAAGGCGTGCATGAAAATAATATCATGATTAGATATTATCTGATATACAAAGTTCTAAATTATTTGAGAACAATCCAGAACAAATTTCAGATTTGTCATAAAGTGGAACTTTATGACTAAGTTGGGAGGAATTGTTAACATAGTTTTTATTATTAATATTTTAGTTATATTTTCTTATCTGTATTTCTTATATTTATTATTTTATTATGATTATATCTTATATCTTATCTTTATTATAGTTATTATATTATTATTGTAAATCAATTTAATCATGTATTACGAATTATCAGTTGTTACCTAAATTAGTATATCTAGATTAATAATTTATTGTNTACAAGTTCAAAACATGAAATATGCAGTTACACTACAAAACACATGGAAAACAAGAGATGAATGGAAAAATATGCACACATGATATACAAAATTAGTTCAAAACTTGTATAGATCAGAATGATAGACCAAAATTGATTTACGCCATAATATTTTCCCTTTGTTGTTCAAAAATGGAAACAAGGCGTGCATGAAAATAATATCATGATTAGATATTATCTGATATACAAAGTTCTAAATTATTTGAGAACAATCCAGAACAAATTTCAGATTTGTCATAAAGTGGAACTTTATGACTAAGTTGGGAGGAATTGTTAACATAGTTTTTATTATTAATATTTTAGTTATATTTTCTTATCTGTATTTCTTATATTTATTATTTTATTATGATTATATCTTATATCTTATCTTTATTATAGTTATTATATTATTATTGTAAATCAATTTAATCATGTATTACGAATTATCAGTTGTTACCTAAATTAGTATATCCTAGGGGTAAAGGGGGGCCAACTGATCAGTTACACAATAGTATAATTAATAAAAAAAACTGTCTGTCATATAAAATTGATAGGCGTTACTAAGTAAAAGGAATAATGGGTGAACTTTCGACCCCCAAAATTAAAAAAACTACTAAGTAAATCTTTAAACCCTTGAAATGCGGTATTTGTACAATCTATATTTTCGCGACTTTTGTTTTGATTTTTTTTTTTAAATAATATTTAAAAGAGAAAAACTCCATCGGCTAAAAATTATGGTATGAAAACGGGAAATTAAGACTTTTTTTTGAACATTTATAACTTTTATTGATTTAAAAATGAACTTGTGCTTATAAAATATGTAATTAATAAGTAAATTTTTACTTTAGAAACGTATATTAAGTGACCAGTCCAACGTACAAGAATCAAAAAAAACAAAACATCCTGAATCTCTTCAAGAACTATATAATGTTAAACCAGAATTCGATGGCAAATCAGTTTATTTTTTTTACAAAAAAACAAAATATATGGAGGGACTTTTAGTTTATGACAAGAAAGATAAAACTTTTTATGTCTTCGATAAAAAAACTAAGGAAAAGTTCAATACTTTTGCTTTATGGATCAAATTTCTTAAAAATAAAAAAGTATTTAGTGGTGAACGCTCAGCATTGGCTACAATTTTTTTTGAGCCAAATTCTTCTAATTTTAATTTAGCATCAATACTTAGAACAAAGCAAATTCCATATTGGAAAAATAATAATTCAACTAGCATAGCTGAGATTTTATCATTAATTAAAATAAATATAACTTTAAAACAAGAATTTCATGGTGTGGGAATAAGGGAAATTATCTATGGAATAGGAATATCATTTTTTGGAAAAGAACAGAAACTGGAAAAGGATTTAATTTTTAAATGGCATGAAAATTTAATTTCTTGTGAATTGTATATTTTGGAAAAAAGGGTTAACGAAATAAATGGAATTGCAACTGGAGTTGCAATAGAAAGGACTTTATCAAATATAGAAAATATTATTAATTTTGTATCTAAAGCAAAAATATGCAATGGACAAAAGACTAAAGGTATTTATTTCAATTATTTTAATTGTAGATTTTTTATTATTCTTTACTCTCAGGTTTTGGATTTAAAAAAGTCAATATATTTTTTTTAATTAATTGATTTTCTATTGATTTTAAATATTTTAGATTTTGAACAAGTTGTTAAGCTTCGTGGTATTCATCTTGTTAGAAATCAAACAAATTCAAAAAAAATTCATGAACCTTTTGCTATTCTTGAGAATCAGAATCAACCTAATGAAGCCTATAGAAGAATTGATTGTAATTTAATAATAACTGAAATGAATATATGTGAAAATTGTCAAAAATTAAAAGGCACTTTAGCTAAGATTAAAAAACGAAATCTTACTAGTGTTTCATTTGTTAAAATTAATCATGTTTCTCAAGAAATTTTAATTAAAAAAATTTATCAACAAAGAAAGGTTTTTATTTATAATTAATTTTGTTTTCTAAGAATAACAATATAATAAATTAATTTTATTAAAACTTTTATTTTAAAGAAAATTACGAACCAAGATCAAATAATACATACTTTACAAATCAAACTTCAACATAAAATTGAAGAAGAAGAAGAAGAGGTGTTACCAAAACTGGGCCAAATTGCTCACAATGTAGCAAATAAAATTAAAAAAAATACTATTGATATTTCTTCGTTAAATCTAATTTTTCAGGAATTAATTAAAGTTCAAAGTGAAAAAACTAATGGCGTAAGATATCATCCAATGTAAGTAAATATAGTAATTGTTAACGAAAATCAAATTATAAATTTTTTAATTTTTTTAATCTTTATAGGTTTCTTCGTTGGGCTATTTCTGTTTATAGTCAAGGAGGTCATGCAGCTTACGAAACTATGAAAAGTATTATAAAATTACCTTCGATATCTACAATAAAAACTTATATAAATGAAAGTCAACAACATTCTGGATGGCAAAATAAAACTGCTTACTATCTTTTAGAGAAAATGGTCATAGAAAATATTGGTGAATCTGGTCAAATAGGATTTTTTTCGCACGATTCTTTCAAAATACAAAAAGGTAAATTTTATAAATTATTTATTAAAAATATATAAAATATATTATACATATAAAATATTTATATATTTAATATTTAATAGGTTTACTTTGGAGCCAGCGAGATAATCGTTATGTTGGATATTTAGACTTTGAAAATGAAAAAGAAGAATTACAATCATTTATAATTCAATGTGAAAAGGAATTGAATACAGAAGATGATAATAACTCTAATCTGAAAAATCAAGATCGAGGCTTAGCAACTCAAGTACATCAAATTGTTTGGCATTCAGCAACACATAATTTTTCATATCCTATTGCATATTATGGCATTAATACTCTTACTGCTCATGAAATTAATAAAATACTTTTTCAACTTGCAGCTAATCTTGAATGTATTGGCATTCATACATGTGGATCTATTTGTGATGGTGCTGGTGAAAATCGAAACCATATTAAAAGTTTTGACTGGTGGGCTTCAACTTGGTCTATTGGAGATATTGTTGAAGTTAATATTGGAAAAAATAATTATAGAAATGCAAAAATTTTGGCAACAAATCTTGATCGCAGCAAATTTACAATGAAAATTCTTGATAATGATTCTTTTGATGAACTTCAAGTTAACCGTGAAGCTTTAAGACCACCTATGCCTATTAAATCAAATTGGGAAGTTAATGATTATTGTGAATTCAAAAGTCCCAAAGATAATAAATGGTATGATGCAATTGTTACAAATCTTGATCCAGAAACACAAACTTTTGATCTTTCTATTTTGTCTACTAAAGAACAATGGAAAATAGCAATTGTATCTCAAAATTTATATATTAGAGCATGTTATGATACTCAAATTCAATGGAAATATTATAAAACAATTAATCCAATTACTGGAACATGTTGGTTTTTTATTAGTGATCCCACACATGTTTTTAAAAAATTGAGAAATAATCTTTCTAAAAGTCATACTGGAGAAGGTCGAGATCAAAATGTGAGAGAAATTATAATAGATGGAAAAGAAGTTAGTTGGCGTCATATACAAGGTGTTTACGACTACATATGTAAAAATATTTCTGCAAAAATTACACGACTTACAAAAAGATATATTTGGTTAACTTCTTGGAGTAAGATGAGAGTTGATTTAGCTGAACAAACTTTGTGCAAAGATGTTGAAAATGCAATGGAAATAATTGATGAATTAAAAGAAATTTCAACAGGAACTAGAGTAAGTATTAATTAAATTAATTAAAAAATGTATAATTTTTATATATGTATATAATATTTATTAATTAAAATTTTATTTATTAACTAAAATTTTTAAGAACTTTATTAATTATTCTTACCTATATCATCAAATATTTCACAGTAAAAAGCCTTTGGAAGGTCTTAATGATCCTCGTCTCAAAACTTTAAAAAAAATTTATAATTGGTTTGTTGAAAAGGAAAAGCAAAAAGTCAATAAAATAAATTGGATCTCACCACAATGCCAGTTTGATTTGCTTTTATCTATTCAAGGTTTTTTGGAAATGGTAGAAGAAATTTTTACTTTATATTCAAATTCAAGTATTGAGCCTCATAGAATATCACAAGATATGTTAGAAGGATTATTTGGAACCATTCGACAACTTGGTGGTGATTCTTCGACACAAACTTTAAAAGGATATGGACACACACTGAATAAATTTCAAGTTACTGCAAAAATAACTTCTGAAATCAAAAGTTTTAATTATGGAAAATCTGACAATGCAGGAATGGAGTTTAATTATCTTGCTAGATAGTAAGTTTTTTTAAAAAAATTTTAAATTACAAATTTTACTTTTTTTAAAAGTATATTGATTTATTAATTTTATAATTTATAGTGATTATCGGAAAAAATCAAAGGATAACAATTCTAATTTACCAAGTCATATTGAACGATTATCTAATATGTCTTCTTTTTCTCGGCAAATTTTTGAAGAACTTATTTTAAATAATCTTTTTATGGGAAAAATAGTAATTCCAACATTAAAGATTTCTAATTTTCAGCAAAAACGTTATCAGCTTTTTAATTTATGTCTTTATAATGATGAAATAATTTCTTTATTAGAAAAATGGCAGTCAGATATTAAAAATATTGCTTTAAAATCAATTCCTAAAAGAAAAGGAAACCTCTGGAAGACTAATTGGACATCTAATATGGAAATTAGTATTAATAATTATCTATGTTCTGGTAGTTGGTTTCTGGAATTTCAAAAAATTGTTTTAGAAAATTATTCTTCTACACAAAGATTAGTTGCTTATTTTCTTATTCGTAAAGTAATAGAAAACACATTCAAAGGTAATTTTCATGAAAATAGAAACACATTTGAAACAAATTCATTTTTAATTCCTAAAAACATTATAATTTTAAATCCAGCGGAATCACAAAAATTTTCTTATATTATTGGATGGGTACTATTCAAGCTACTTAAAAGAGATCATGCAATGAATTCTCATCAAAAATTTTCAACTATGCGCAATTTACTTGAAACTCTTTGTACAGAAAAAGTTGAATATATACAAGAAACACAATCACAAACCACTCAAATTATACCTGGATCTGAATTTAAACAATTTATGTATCATTTAGAATCTCTAGTAATTGAGCTATTTGAAAAACATAATGAATTGGGACCAAATATTCTACGTTATATCAAAAACAATCTTCTTTCAAATTCATATTTGATTCAAAAATTTATTACAATTTTAAAAACAACTAATAATAATGACATTGAATTAAATAATGAAGAAATTGAATTTATTTATGAAAGATGTGTCTCAATCTATATGAAGAGTCACCAAAAAACGTGGAGAAGTGTTAATAATTATATTCCAGAAAAGGGTACTGCAAGTTTAAGAGAAAATCTAAAAACAATGCGTTCAAGTCAGTCATCAGTAGAAAATAAAAAACTCTCTCTTATGAAAAAAACAAACTTACCTTCTAATCCTATTCGTGCTTTGGAGCAATTACGGGTATGGGCACAGCTTGATGGAGTAAAGGATTTATTTTCGAAAATATTTTCAGTATCGGAATTATTGTGGTTGATTTGGGCATTTGGCATTTCAACACCATATAAAAGAAAAAAAATACTAATACCTATAATTATTGAAAATTTGAAAAATTTAAAACCTTTTATTGAAGAAGCGCTTAATAGAAGTAATATTTTTATGAATTATGTTTAATAAAATAATAAAATTGTTACGTATGTTACTTTTCAAGAAAAATTTTTATTAAAATTAAATTATATAAAATCGTTTAAAAATCAACTAAGAAAGTCAATATTACACTAAAGGCTATGAAATTTTGCCAATGCATAGCTCTTAGCTACTCCAACCTAACCTCGAACATCGGCATTGAGAGACTTTACGCTTCAAAAGTTGAATAAGACGAATGTGTCTTGGTTATAGTAAAATCGGGGATCTGCATAAATATTCAAGTTGGACAGTTCATTATAGTAACACAGATCACCCATCATATAAGCTGGCCCCCCCTTTACCCCTAGGTATATCTAGATTAATAATTTATTGTCGATCAGTAACGCGATGGCATAAGTGATGACAAGAGCCATGGCATAGATGGTGGCATGCATGATGACACGCATGATGGCATACTTGATGGCATACGCGACAACATAGATGATGGCAAGAATTATTATTTATAAATAAACTGAATTTTCCCTTAATCTCAGTCTTCAGTTAAATACAAATCAATATAAGTTCCAATACACTTTAGTATAAACCTATTAAATGTATTTAGCTCGTAGTGAATAATAAATTNTAAAATTAAATTATATAAAATCGTTTAAAAATCAACTAAGAAAGTCAATATTACACTAAAGGCTATGAAATTTTGCCAATGCATAGCTCTTAGCTACTCCAACCTAACCTCGAACATCGGCATTGAGAGACTTTACGCTTCAAAAGTTGAATAAGACGAATGTGTCTTGGTTATAGTAAAATCGGGGATCTGCATAAATATTCAAGTTGGACAGTTCATTATAGTAACACAGATCACCCATCATATAAGCTGGCCCCCCCTTTACCCCTAGGTATATCTAGATTAATAATTTATTGTCGATCAGTAACGCGATGGCATAAGTGATGACAAGAGCCATGGCATAGATGGTGGCATGCATGATGACACGCATGATGGCATACTTGATGGCATACGCGACAACATAGATGATGGCAAGAATTATTATTTATAAATAAACTGAATTTTCCCTTAATCTCAGTCTTCAGTTAAATACAAATCAATATAAGTTCCAATACACTTTAGTATAAACCTATTAAATGTATTTAGCTCGTAGTGAATAATAAATTGATAATAAAGTCTTGGTGACATTGAATATTATAATTTATATACTTTGATATCATTATTCTTGGTGAATAATAATCCTTTTCATTTGTTGAAAACCCCATAGTTAAAGAATTGATTTCTTTATAAATTGTCTTCGTGACTTTGTCTTTGTGACGATAGAGATTTGTTCTCTATAACCCCTTAAAACCTCACCCTTGCCTCTTTCAAATAAAACCACATACTTAAATCCTTCATAGTTGTATTTATTTACAAACCCTTCAACTATAGCATATTACATATAACTGCTGTGTGATCTTTTATATATATAGTTTTTCCCTGCTTTAGTTGTCGTTCCCTATTTTTCTTTGAAGGTATAAATAGGCCAACAACACTCACCTGCCAAAAGTATCCGGCCAACTATTTTTTAATAAATTTTTTAATAAATTTCTAAGGTGAATTATAACACAAAGAATGATTCAAATTGTATAAACTTTTTTTTAAAAGAATCCCCTACCAAAGGGCTATCATATGATATCTTATTTGTTAAAATCTGATACTTTCTTGTGCAGTAATTGTGTTTTAAATGAAATTAACCAAAAATGTTAAATTGAATTAATGACAGTAATATCTTTCGATTTCAATAACTATTCATCGTAAGTACCAACTATCTTATACAGACTTGTAGCTTATAACAAGGGCTACAACTTTTATTAATACCATATTTGACATTTTCTAATTAAAATCAGAACTTTACTTAGACACGACTAAAAACGATCGAAATTATTAAAAATTTGACTTGATATTGACAAATAATTATCAATCATTCTCATATATAAAACTTTATTTTTTACTAATTAAAAGTTAAATGTAATACTAAGTAATCTTAAAGACAATTATATTGTGCACCTGTCACAAAAATATTAGACCTTTGTCATAAGAATTGAAGAAATAAATGATGTTTGAATTTTAATATATAATTGTTAATTATTTATTATTTAACAATAAAACATTAGAAATGAGTCTAATTAACCTTAAAGATAGGTATGTTGTACATCTACTGTAAAAGTTTTAGAATTATAGCATAAGAATTGAGAAAGTTTTTATATGTAACAACTTTTGAAAAATATTACATCGGAATAAAGTGATCAGCAATCATTTGTCGCAAAATCCTTACTAGATTTATCTATAAATTTCAAAGACGAATTGTAACAAAATGGATAATCAAAATTATATAAAACTTTTTTTTAAACGAATTTCCTAATCAAGAGCTATCATATGATACCTTGTGTGTTAAAATTGGATATATACTTGCACATAAATTTTGGTTTAAATGAAATTAACCAAAAATATTCAATTGCATAATTGATCGTAAAGTCTTTCGATTTTGATGAATATTTATC